>JABAYD010045220.1:0-14068 GCA_014822095.1 Diplotaxis tenuifolia | reverse complement strand
AGACCACTGTTTAAGTCGCAAGATATTTATCTGAATGCGATCTTCGAGAGTTTCGTTTGGATTGATAATTCCACTCTGTTGGTGAGCACTATCCCGTCATCTCGTGGAGAACCACCAAAGAAACCTTTGGTCCCATCTGGTCCCAAAACTCTGACAAATGAGAAGCAGAATGTTGTCCAAGTTAGGACGTTCCAGGATTTGCTTAAGGATGAATATGATACTGATTTGTTTGACTACTATGCCACATCACAACTAGTATTGGCTTCTTTGGACGGTACAGCGAAAGAAGTTGGGCCACCTGCAGTATACACGTCGTTAGACCCTTCGACAGACCATAAGTACTTACTGGTTTCATCACTTCACAGGCCATATTCCTTCATTGTGCCTTGTGGTAGATTTCCTAAGAAGGTGGAAGTCTGGACAGCTGATGGTAGATTTGTAAGAGAGCTATGTGACTTGCCTCTAGCCGAAGATATTCCCATAGTCGCCAATAGTGTACGCAAGGGAATGCGTTCTATAA
This sequence comes from Diplotaxis tenuifolia, assembly GCA_014822095.1. NCBI lineage: Eukaryota > Viridiplantae > Streptophyta > Magnoliopsida > Brassicales > Brassicaceae > Diplotaxis > Diplotaxis tenuifolia. Next base: position 13,548 of record JABAYD010045220.1, on the reverse strand, counting down.
ATTGGCGAGCAGACAAGCCTTCAACCCTCTACTGGTATATATTCGAGATTCAATGTGGTTCACATGTTCCAAACTATGATATTGAAATTAATTCAATTACAACTCTTTGAGATATGTAGGGCAGAAACACAAGATGGAGGTGACGCCAAAGTGGAAGTTTCACCACGTGATATTGTTTATATGCAGTCTGCGGAACCACTGGCTGGTGAAGAACCAGAAGTTTTGCACAAGCTTGATCTTCGCTATGGGTAAACACTAAAACACACAGAAAATGATGTAGATTATCAGTGCCATTTTTTTTTTTGCAAATTAGACTTACTTCGTGGATGCTTTCTATGTCCTGCAGAGGCATTTCGTGGTGTGATGATACTTTAGCTTTGGTTTACGAATCATGGTATAAAACACGACGGACAAGGACGTGGGTTATCTCTCCTGGATCTAAGGATGTCACTCCACGCATCTTGTTTGATAGATCATCGGAAGATGTGTATTCAGATCCTGGCTCAACCATGCTGAGGAGAACTGCTGCTGGAACGTATGTAATAGCAAAGATTAAAAAGGAAAATGATGAGGGAACTTATGTCTTACTGAACGGAAGTGGGGCTACACCACAAGGGAATGTACCCTTCCTTGACTTGTTTGACATGTAAGCCCCTTCTTGACCCGTCTTATCGGTTTTTCTCTTGGTTTTATCGCCATAATGTTGTAACAAAATGTTAATGTTCTATACAAAATTTATCTAGAAACACAGGCAACAAAGAACGGATCTGGGAGAGCGACAAGGAAAAGTATTTCGAGACTGTTGTGGCCTTGATGTCTGACCAGAAAGAGGGAGATTTGAAAATGGAGGAGCTGAAAATTTTGACGTCAAAGGAGTCAAAGACTGAGAACACCCAGTATTCTCTCCAACTTTGGCCTGACAGGAAAGTGCAACAGATTACAAACTTTCCTCATCCTTATCCACAGTTAGCGTCGTTACAGAAAGAGATGATCAGGTATCAACGAAAAGATGGTGTTCAGCTTACTGCAACACTGTACCTACCACCAGGCTATGATCCATCAAAGGACGGTCCTCTGCCTTGTCTGTTTTGGTCTTACCCTGGTGAATTCAAGAGCAAAGATGCTGCCAGTCAAGTCCGTGGCTCTCCAAATGAATTTGCAGGCATTGGTTCTACTTCTGCCCTTCTTTGGCTTGCTAGAAGGTAGCAATTATTTTTCAATTCTATGTGTGTGGCACGATACTGTTGTTTTGCTGTTTCAGTGTCCTGGAATCTATTTGGTTGAGCTAGTTGATAGAGAGTTTACTTATACCATATGGATTCTTCTGCATTGTGCAGGTTCGCTATATTATCTGGACCTACTATACCTATAATTGGTGAAGGTGATGAAGAGGCTAATGATAGGTACTATAAGCTCATGGCTAAAACATGGAAACTAGTGTCATTTTCTTGGTCAATGTGTCCTGCAAGCATACGAAGATCTAATGTGAAACACCATGTTTAGGTATGTAGAGCAGTTGGTTGCAAGTGCTGAGGCTGCTGTAGATGAAGTCGTCAGGCGTGGAGTAAGCATCGTCACTTGATCCTAATTCCATTATATTGCTATTGTGTTTACTTACCACATAAAGTGTTGAGACTTGAGTATTATCTTGGTCTTTCATTTTTTAAGGTGGCTCATCCAAGCAAAATTGCTGTTGGGGGACACTCGTACGGAGCGTTTATGACTGCAAATCTCCTTGCTCATGCTCCTCATCTGTTCTCCTGCGGAATAGCTCGATCTGGTGCTTACAACAGGACACTCACACCCTTTGGTTTCCAGGTGCCACCATAACCATTTTCTTTCTGTCTCGTTCTCTGCATATTGGGATAGTTATTGACGACTAGTCATCTCTGGTTAACCTTTTAATTATGACTGAAACTTTGCAGAACGAGGACCGAACACTGTGGGAAGCTACTAACGTGTATGTGGAGATGAGCCCATTCATGTCAGCTAATAAAATCAAGAAGCCAATCTTGCTCATTCATGGTGAAGAAGACAATAACCCAGGAACTCTAACAATGCAGGTTAATATAGTAACTTCAATAGAAATCACCATTGCATTGGTTCTCTGATCTGACTATTTTTTTTTTTAATTTCGTATGCTTTGTATAACAGTCGGATAGATTCTTCAACGCACTAAAAGGCCACGGAGCTCTTTGCCGCCTTGTGATTCTTCCTCACGAGAGCCATGGATACTCAGCACGGGAAAGCATTATGCACGTTCTCTGGGAAACTGACCGCTGGCTTCAAAAATACTGTGTTCCAAACACGAGTCCAGACCAGTCCAAAGAAGAATCAGAATCCGCTGAGAAAGTAGCGACTGCCACAGGAGGTGGTAATCCGGAGTTTGATGACCATGAAGACCACTCCATGATTAGAAGATCACTTCTCTGGTAAGAATGTCTCGTCTCTCTCTCACTATTCCCTATCAGATAAGAAAACCACAAGATTTTTAAGATTAGCTGACTCAGTTTGTTGAATGGTTATGCTTTTTTCAGAGGTCTCTGTGCCCGGTGGTTCGGCCACCAAAGAGCATTCGAATGCACTTGCAGAACCAATGCAACACCAGCTAATTTTTTTTTAGTTGGAACATTCCGATTCACAATAATGCGTACAAAAAGGTGTTGGATACTTTAAAATCACAAAGATGGAAACACTTTCCATGAATATGGTTCCACAATATTATTCACCTTTTATAGTTTCTTAGACAAGAATACAAAACAAAACAAGAGTGATTATGTCTGAATCAACCATCACGTTTATGATTTTTTTCTCACTATATTCAAAATCCTCTCAGAGTAATTAAGAAACAGAAAAAAAATTCCTAGGATGTATAGTATTAAAGAAGAGACGCATACTTGTAGAAGCTGTGTTTTAGACGGTTTAGCCTAGTAGTCTCTTCTAATATAATTCTATTGAAATGTGATGTAAAGTCTGTTTTTATCAAAATTTCATATAATCTGTAGTCACACGTTTTTGGATGTCAATATGTTATAAAATTAGTGCAAATTTTCAAAATTAAATTTTATAATTGATTTTTAATAGATAAAATAGTCAAGTGACTCAAATTTTTTTTTATAATATACTCAAAATCAAGATAAATTTAATCTACTAAAAGTAAATAAAAAAAATACTACACTTAGCATAACAAAATAATTGAAACATATATAAGAAAGTATGTTTTGTTAAAAATAATAAAGATTATATATGATAGAAATAGCGGAGTTAATATGGTCAGATTGATGATAATTTGATGACATGGTGGCTGTAAAAACAAGTGACAAGCAAAGTTTAAAAAAAAAAACTAGTTTAATAAACACTTCAAATTAAAGAAACTTGTTTCGTGTAAAGTTTATTCTGTCTTTCTTAGAGTTGGGCATAGATATCGGATACTCAGCTCATACCCGTTACTCAGCCCGTACTTACCATGTCATATAAATTATGCATTTGCAATGATTAAACCAAGTAACAAGTACCTTAAATCCAAAAATTTGCAAGTACAAGTCAAGTACCAAATCCTTAAAAAATTATTACTACTTGACCTATTTGTACTTGTTACTTGTTATAATTTTTTTATTTCACAATTTTAATCCATCTATATTTTAAAATTAGATAAGTCATGTTTCTTTTACATGTCTTGTTTCATTTGAAAATTCAAATTATCTAGGTGTTAAGTCGAATATTAAGTCAATAAATCTTATTATTTGTAAATGTAAGTCATCAAATATTTGTAAATGTAAGAAATCAAATGTAAGTCAGGTAAGTCAATAAATTGAATTTTCCAATAAATGTTAGGTAAAAAATCATTAGATATTTAACATCTTTTCAGATTACAAATATCAACTTGAACCTTTGTATTAGGTGTGGAACCAAAAAAAAACGCATTCAACTAGTGACTTTGCTTACACTTTGGAGTCACCTTCATCGTCAAAGTGAACAGGTGAAGCGGTAGAAACAGGAGCAAGAGTAGAAATTTCACGTGGATCTCTTCTACTAACTTGTTCGAAAAGCAAGACCATTCCAAAACCTAAACACCCTTTAACGATCCTAACCATACCAATGGTCACAACCATATAGTATAACCACCAATTCACAAAATCAACCGTTCCCACACCCAAACCAACACCATCTATCGGTAATAACAACAACAATGCTCTTTTTGCCTCTGCGACACCAACCAAAGCCTCTACCTCATCCCGAAGCTTCCACCACCACAAGGTCCCACAGCTGACGGCTAAGGCCACTCTCTCCACCACCGTCTCTTCTCTCAAGTGCTGACCAGCGTCTCCTTTGATCAACAACGTGCTGTCCACCACCGGTTTAACGATCACCCTACACCACAGAAGCATTACCTCGTGAAGACCAAAGAAAAACACTAGCCTGCTCAAGAAGTTACGTTCGCTGCTGCTTCCGCTGATTAAACCGTCAGGGCTCGTTACTTGGAGGCCTACACCGACGGAGACTTGAACAAGGAAAAGCGTGAGCCACGCTATGCTGACATGTGGATAAAACGGAATCAAACGGTTGGGATCTGTAGCTGTGATCTTGGTGGTTAGGCCAAGAACTAGAGTGTAAACGCTTATCAACGAGATGACCGCGTAGAAGATGAACAGGAAAGATGAATCCGTTTGCAGAGGAGATTTGAGCAAGGAGAAGAGGAAGGAAGCTGAAGAGAGACGGCTAAGGAGAAGGAACGAGAGAGGGAGGAGGAGGCTGAGGAGAGTTGTTGTTACCAGCCGGAAAGGCTTAACCACCAGCTGCTCTGCCTCTCTCCACCACTTGCCACCGCCGGGGATACACATTTTAAAATCTAAAAACAGATGGCAGGCAACACATTCATATTATAAAGATATTCAAGAGGTTTGTTTGTGTCTGAAGGAAAGATCAAGGAGTGGGTGCCATGTCTGAAGTTTCAAGTTAGGTTTGATGAAAACGAATCATTCATATAGAGATATTTTAAAATACATAACCATAAGAAGAGATTACTTGCCCATTATTCAAACAAATACAGCTAAGAAACGACGACGTACTGCGACTCCATGAAGCTCTCTCTTCCTTCCAATAATAGAGAGTAGAGGGCATTTTGCATCACGTCTTCTATGATGTATTTTTATTATTAAAAACAAATAATGATACTGAGATAGCCGTTGGAGAATTGTATATATGAACGGCTTTGATGTGATCGTTTGGTAAAAGGCAATGGACGATCACGATCTCATCTTGTAACAAAAGAAGCAAAGTAATGAGAAAACTTATTCAGTATAATAGCTAGTATTCTTGTGATCATTGTTGGTATATTTGTTGACTTGGTCAGTAATTGTTGAAAGTGTTTTATTGTATCACTTGTCTTGAAAATATATCAGTTGTATCCTACTAGTTGATTAAGCTCTCGAATATCTTCTTCACATGTCTTGTTTACTACTAGCAAAGAGACAATGATGCAAACGAGATATAAATGAAAATGCAAATAAGGTGGTGGTGGTGATGAAAAGGGGTTCAAATTACACATCTCAAAAACGCACTTTAGAGAGAAATTTTTAAATACAAAAGAAGAAAAGGGTTTTGATTCACATGTCTTGAAGCAAAGTGACTGACATGATCTCTATCGGTGCTTTTGGTTGATATTGTTCATCAGCCTCAACCTCATCTATCTCCTGAACCACGTCTTGTCCCCTTTGCAACACGACCGAACACTGTCAATTTCTCGTTCAGATCTGTGGTCTGACCACCACCAGATACAATGAAAAAATCGAAACCTCCTTGCTCGTTTTGAGCTTTGGGAGTAGCCACCATGAACTCTTCTTGTTATAAACTGCAACAACAAGACATAGAGATAGAGAAAGTCACACCATACTTGTCTTTATGTACATATTTGTCGTATTTTGCTAGTAGTAGTACCACCATTACCTGGTATCGAGATTCTTCCTATGGAGTGCCCAATCTTTGATAGCATCGAACTCGGGAGAGGCGCCAGCTTGAATCAAAGAATGCTTTACAACTCTACTGAATAAGAAGCCTTTGAACAAACAGAGCAGGGAAGCAAAGAGAAATTATAATGACCTCAAGAACTGATCTACCAGTGTGCTGCGTTGTTGGGATCTCAGATCTGTCAGCAATAAGAAGAAGTCGGTGTGTTTTTTTTCACGTCTTAAAAGACCAAGAAAGTAACAGAGATATAATTGTATACACTTTGCTAAACAACTTATATTGAGGATGTTGGTAATTAATGCTTATAGGGAGGAGACGGTCCTTTCTTCTTCTTGCTTTGCTGCAACAATGCTTGTGAGAAGTGAGAGAACTACCCCTTTAAGTTTTGTGTTGAAAGTCTTACGAATCTATTTTCTAGTTAGTGAGAGAGGACGATGAATGATGATTGAGGCTGTTACCCTCTGTTTCCTTATACACTTTGATTTTCAAATTCACAAGTCTCTCGCCTTGTTACTCTGTTTATTGTTTTCATTTGGATCAGGTGAACTTATAAACACGTTGTTTTTATTTACCATATACATACAAACTCAGTTCACAATACAATTTAGACAAAGAGATTAAGATTATAAAAAAGAGATCTGAGATGGACTTTGTAATAGTGTGTTATTATTTTAAATGACACACCAAAGCTTAAGCATCACTAGAGAGAGTCTATAAGCAACAGACATTGTAGGTTGTTTTTAACCAAAACACAAAGTCTCTTGAAAGCTTCATCCGTGATTGTGACTCAGTTTACAAGACTCATATAAAGTTTAAGCCTACTTTCATTACACATTTTTTTTTATTGGACACAAATCCCTCCAAACACAGACTCTCAAGCCCCCATGAACGCCGCAGTGACATGAATATTTACCATACGATACAATACGAGCCTCGCAGAATGTTTTCTTCTACCTTAAAGTTTATCTTCTACTTGTAGCTTTCTCAAGACACTTATTTAGTGATGAGATTCCCTGTATTGAAACAGAGGAACGCAAATTCTGTGAGATAAAAAGTATTGACTTCCCCTTTTAATAAATAAAATGATGATAATCAGCTGTTCAATCTACCTGATACACTTTGTTTATGAACAGGTTGTTTCAACAGCCAATACCGGACATACTCTACTGTTTTCCTCATCCTGAAAACACACACATGGAGCTTATATGCTCTTCTTGTAAAGCAAAAAAATACTACACAATTTTAGAAATTAAAAATATATCTAACCGCGGTGGATAATGATGGTTGTTTAGTAGTAGTAGTCTGTTGCAATGTATCAGACTGATGAACTTGTTCGCTGTTTTCGACTTCCCCTTGCCTCTGATTGTTTAATACAGGAGATCCACCACCTTTTTGATCATCTTGTTGTTGTTGCTCTTCGAACCATCTCTCAAACCTGGTGTACTCCTCCGGTTTCTCCCACTGGGTGGTGGTGTATATATATATTCAGTCTTAACTAGACACAGATTGATCCATTCAAGTGGAGACGTACAGAGGGAAACGAATTACCGTGCTTTCGCCAGTGATGCAATGGAAGTAATACTTATTCCCATCAGGACACGTGTGTTCACTCCACTCACACTCAGAGCTCTCTGTATTTTGGTCTTCAGGGACTGCATTTGCATTACTAGAAATCTTCTGACCATCGCCTCTTCTAGTCTACAAAAGAAAGAGAGAGTAGAAACAGATATGAGATCAAGCAGGTGTATCTAAGATCACTATGAAATCTAAACAGCCTCTACATAAACTCGTGGTCCAGAGCTTAAGTTCCGTTGTCAACCATTAGCAGATCATACTACAAAAGGACTACCTACCTCCACGCTGACAGTTTCAGATCTCTTATGCTTCTCAAAATCTTGATGCATCATCGGATTTTGAACCGCGGATACTGCTTGACCATTTTGCTGCGGGAAATGATTAGGCTGTGAAGCGACTCTAGGGGCTGCAGGTGGTTCTTTGTTTCCCCACTGAGGATATGGTTGTGAATGCCAGTTTTGGTCAAATTGTTGCATTACAGGTGGAGCGTTAAAGTTAGACCTGGAAACACACACAACAATCGCAATATGTTGACATGACGTAACTAGGATTCAGTTCCATACGAATCCCAACAGCTAGGATTCAGTTTTCATAAATCCTTCAGGAACTGTAACTAAAGTGACAAAACCATAAGTGATGCGGATATGGCTAAAGTGTGAGAAACATGAAGATGAGTTTGCAAATGCTCAGATAAATAGAAAAGAGAAAAGCGAAGAGTAGTAGAACCTTGGTTCCCCAAGACGGGGTTTCTTAGGATCAGCGAATCTAACAATCAGAGGCTGGTCAGAACCCTGAGATTAAGACAGACATACAATCAGCAACCAGTGGACGCCAAAATGAAGGCACTGAGAGATATATAACACAAATGATTTGTCAGAAAAAAACTTACACGCATGGTAAAGAGTCCATTTAAAGCTTTGATTGCCTCTAGTGCCATCTCCCTACGAGCAAACTGAACAAATGCAAACCCTGTAATTATAGAGCAAACAAAATTTAGTTATAATCCAGAAGAGCACCTGAAGACAAAGGCTTGAAGAAAGAACAAAAACTAACAAGATGATATAGTGATTTTCATATAGCTCCATACTTCATATAAACCATGTTTCATAAGTCTTATATAACAGCTTATGAAGTGCAACATCTTCGGTTACAAAGGGGGCTATATGGAAGTTTTACAAACTGTTATTGAGCACATGAAGTATTCAGAATCTACTGGAGGAAAAACTTCAGCATGTGAACAATTAAAACTAGGATGAATTCAAAGTGAAGCACCAAGATAGATATGCAAGGGGGATTTAGACCTATTACCACGGCTAATCTTCATGTCATCGACTGCCATATAAATATCTTCAATGATTCCGAACCTAGAAAATACCTGAGAAGAGAACACTTTTGAGAACTTTTTGAAATTTAATTATTTAAATGAAGCCAGTTAGAATATATAGAAGTATGAAATTCAACTATAACTGGAGAAAACCCAACAAAATTATGCACACAGTTGTGTCAATTTCCAGTGAGGAAATAATTCAGATTTAACACAGAAAATGATAAAAGGAGTCTTAAACAATACCTCATGAACTTCCAATCTTGTAGTTTGCTTACTGAGGCATCTAACATATAGTTTATCTGGAAGCTGCACTGTTGAAAAACCTAAAGTCTCCAGATGAAAAGACGAGAAGAAAAAATAAGAGAGCTTCTTTCATAATCAGGAACTCGTAAAAAATTGCTATTCTGCACTTTACTAAGAAAGAAGGAGAACTAGAAGCAGTTGAAGGCATTTTTTGTTTTTGTTTTGAACAGTTTGCATAATAATCTACCTATGATATTGTCTTTAACATAATACCGTTCTATCTAATGTTCTGTTCCTAAAGAGTAATGAAAGAGCAGTCTCACCATTACTAATACGTTCACGTTCAGCGTCGGCATATCTGACCTTGACAGGAGAAATTTCCTGAAGTAACGAAACAAATATATAAACACTTAGAAAAGAAGCATCTCTACATCAGTGAAGAAACTATTTTTGAAGCTAAAGAGAGTAAGACACAGAAACAGAAACTCACCCCAGGAAAGGTGTACAGTTCAGATAAAGAAGCAATGGCGGCACTACCCTCTTCTAACTTTCTGTACTTGACAAAACAGTAAGCTGCTCGGTCACCGCTCATCTTATCCTTAGGGAAAATGATCTCCGTCACATTACCATATTTTTCAAACACCTGACGGACCTGATTAACACATAGCTTGTGAGTGAGACACACAGAATCGAAAGAGAAAGAAGAAGAAACAAACATCGTATTCGGTAGCTGTCATGGGGAGAGGCGCAACATATAACTTGGCAATACCATCCCCACCACCACCACCATTAGGATCTGAATACAATAATGCACAGAAACTCTAAAAGTTGAAACCTTTTGAAGCAGAGAGAACAAAGAAAGAAAGAATGAAACTTTGGGAGGGTGGGGTTAAACCTGGGGTAGAGGATAGAGAGCGTCTCTTCCTCCCACTGCCGTCAACCATCATATGTTGTTGCTGTTGCTGATTATCAAACTGCTGCGGCTGATTGAAACGCTGATCTCTGTTGTCGTTTTGTGGGTATTGGTGGAATCCGACGACATGGTGATGCGGCGGATGAATCTGATGATGATGATGAAAGTACGGAACTTGTGGTGGTGGTGGACCAGGGAACGAGTTTGTGACACGTCTCTCCATCTACTTCTAACCCAACCCCCTTATTGACTCTCTCAGAGAGATTCTCTAGTCGGAATATCTCGCCGAGAGAAGAGTCAGTCCTTGGCGTTCGGAGCTGTGTGTCTGATTAAGAATAACCCTCTCACTCCTGGAGAGTCACTCAAGTTTTTTTTATAACAGCAGTTTAATAGTGGGCCTTAAACCCAAATGTAATTTCACGTTTTGCCACCATATAAAATGTTAACATCTAACTCAAAAAAAAAAAACAAAAAAATGGATATGCAATAATCCAATGAAAATTTGAAAAAAAAAATTAACAAAATTATATCAAAAAATAATATTTATGGGTTGTTTTGTTTTTTACATATATCAATATTTTGATATTTGCTTTAATGTTTTACGCATATCCGAAATTTTTAAATCGAATTAAAATGAATAATAGATTGGATCAAGTTCAACGGATAATTTGCCCAACCCTTGTGCTCATTAAAGTTATTGTGTATTTATAGACAAATTACATATCACATTTATAATTCTTAAATTTAAATTTTATAATTTTAGTCCTTAAAAAATTATCTCATAAATATATCATTATATATATATATATATATATATATATATATCAAGATAAGATCTGAAATATTTTTAAACTATAACTAGATAACAACAATGTTACAAGACTTAATGTGATATTTTATCGTAGTTTAATAATTAATTATATATGTTTTATTTATAATTTTATATTTTAATAAAATGTTCTGTCAATTAGTGTTGATGCAATATTTTTATAAAAGTGACAGTTATTTATAATATTTTATGAATTTGAATTAGTTCTGATATTAAAAAGTATAAAATACAAATAAATTTGAAGTTTTAAGTATAGAGCTTTGCAAACTCTAAAATAGAAGAAAAAAAATGGATGATCTTATTATATTAAGCACACTGATTCCTTTGACTCAATCTCCATTTTTGGTTATCAGCGAAATAAGGATCTGATCAGAGCGGGAAAGGCGAGTGATGATCAGCGGCGGGTTTTTTTCCTATGGTTTTAGTATTATGACCTTTTAACTTTTAGCAAAATCGACCAAAGTCATTTTAGAGTAAGTACACCCTAACCCAAAATCTAGTTAAATCTAACCTATGTCTCTACATACATTGGCTTCTTCTTCTTCCTTAGGCTACCTCTTCTTGTTTCTCTCGTTCCTGCTCTCAGCCAGCTGAAAACAAACCAAATGGGATCAAAATTTATAGATAATATAATGTAAAAGGAAAGAGGCAAGGATGCATGCTGGCTTACCTTGCGAATATGTTCTTGACTTTGGTTATGGAGGAGCATGTTATATTCGTAGTAGCCGGGATAATTGCAAACTTGGCAAAGATGTCTAGGCTCACAGGAGTCGGGGTCTTTGGGCACTATCTCAAACAACTGCGCACACGCACACACACACACGTTACGTGACAATTTTACAAAATGTAAGAAGGATACAAAAGAAGGGTGAGGATGCTGCTAGCTAGCGTACCTCGTTTCTGTGCTCATCACTCTTTAGATGAGTGATGAATTCGCCACATGTTTCGAAAGAATCATCGCATAGATCGCAAATGCAGAGAGGTTTAACATCGATGATCATCCCACCACGACATGTAGTCATGTTGTCATTCAGTAAAGTTTCCCAGACGATAATATTCCAGAGAGGATTAATTTAATTTACCGCAGGGAGCGTGAATAAGAACGATTCTAGAGGAAGAGATCTCTTCCAAGAGGGCACTAGAGATGTATTCTAGGTTGCCGAAGATGATGACTGGAGAACGACGACCCATCTCCTTCTCCAACGCAGATTCTATACACGCACGGACACGACCAGGCTCGACCCCTTCCGGAATCGGACACGAGTTCAGGTCCCACCACACTCCCGTCCGCTCTTGTAACGCTAACGTAAAACCTACCAAACCAAACCATTACCCAATCAATCACAAAACTACAAAGGAGCATAATCAGAAATAATAATTGACAATCCAAAACTACTTACCACCTCCTGCCATATCAACTAATTTCTGATCGGTTTGGTTTAGGGTTTCCTGCTCAAAAATTATACGACCTTTTCAGAATTATTTATCTATATATATGCACCAAACTTATGGGCTTATCTCTTGGGCTATCTAAACTTAAGGGCTACCGACTTTAATATTGCTTCTGCTAATCTTTTCCTTCTTCTCAAGTGTTATAAATCAGAGTTATGGACCTATGTGGTAATCTGGCTTTTGAATCAATATGCTTTTGTTACCCTTTCATCCCATCATATACTACGCACATGCATGCATGCATACAACAATGCTCAATCATATGCTTAATGTTAATATAGTTTATTCTAAGACGTACTATAGTCTACATATTATGTATGTCTACGAGAGAATTGTAAGTACCATGTTTCGTGTTGACGGCGATACGATACACTGAATCTAACTGTCTCTGAGGATGTCTCATCGACATAGCTCCACGACTCCTTGAATAGAAAAAACACACACAAACACATGCATGCCGGGCAAAAAGAACATAATCTTTGAGATGCTTCAATCAAATCCACTTTTAAAAATAAAATAAAATCCTAAATATGAAGCCCACAAATTCAAAGGAACATTCAAGATATCCGCATGTTCTTATGTCTTTTTAAATTAAATCCTTATCCCATTTCCCTCAACATCATTATCTACTTTGTCTAAAATAATAAAACACCTACAAACTACTTGGTATTGCTTTTGTGATCATAATTTTACTTTTTTATTTGATGATTAGTAGTATTAGTTGCGCCGGCCTGTATCAGCTGGAAATAATGAGACGCAAATGACTCGAACAAAGGCAAAAGCATTGTGACAACCAGATACTCACATCTATCATATATATCGAAATGGAGATTAGTTCAAATTAAATGCATTGTGGCAAAAATTATTCTTAAATGGAAGAAAAGAATACAAAATCATTTAAATTTCTTGTACTTTTTTGAACAAAGGTGAATTAATTTATATTGATTTGTTCCGATTTTCTTAAACTCGTGGGAGAAATATACATATACAAAATCATGTACTCCTATCTTTTCTTTTCCATATTTCAGTTTATCTATTTGACCCAACACCTTCTTAATACATTGACTGCATGCATTGCTGTGCAAATTAGACATGTATTTAAGATACAAAGAATAAAGCATAGAGATAATTACATAATTATCGTTGATCCGCAGACTTTGGTAAACTTAATTGGCCTTAAAAAGATAAATTAAATAAATTTAGGAGGAATAAGACAGGGTGTTTTGGTGATGTGAATGGGAA
>JABAYD010045199.1:7795-21568 GCA_014822095.1 Diplotaxis tenuifolia | reverse complement strand
TGAAGGTCTCCCTTCTTCCTAGGAGCCACCTTTAACAAAAAAAATATATATACAATTTTAGTATTTAATTATATTATATTAATAATATAAATAAATTAAAATTTATTTTAATTAAAATTTACCTTTTCGAAGATACGGTCGACTTCTTCCGTAGTCAGCCTGAACGGTAATCCATCGGGAGTCTCTTGGGTTAACTGTGTCTCCTGTTCTTCAACCCGAGCAGCCACATCGTTATAAAGTTTCTCCGATGCTGGATCAACAAAAACTCTGTCTGATGTGGCGTGAGTCATTTTGAAAAGTTCACCCAAAGATGGTAAAACTCCGGTCTTCTCGTACTACACAAAAGAAGTTAATTTTTTTTTGAAAAAAAATAGTTAATTAATAAATTAAAAGAATTAAATTAAATATTTAAAATTAAACTTACAGCATCTAGACGGATCCTGGCGTGAGGTTTTTGCCCGATTCTATGAAGCGTGGGGTCGTTACCATTTTTGTCCGTCGTTCTCCGAGATGCAGAGCAGGAGTTAAACTTCTTCATTGAGTCAGGATGGCTCCAAAAGGCGATGAGGCCATCCCATACATGCTTCGAGATCTTGATGGGCTTCGCCTTATAAATGTGGAATTCCCACTTGTCCTTCCAATCCGAGACGGTGTTGGCAAGACGGAGTTTTGCCTTTGCTTCAAATACCGCCTTCACCTTCTCGGTGATCGATATATTCCAGTGCCACTTTTGCTAAAAAACAAATTTTTGCTCCATATTAAAATAAATAATGTAGTATTATTTACTAATTAAAAATTTAAAAATATTTACCGCAAACATTTTGAACCACGTCTTCCTAAAGTGATCTGGACTCGTCGACCAGTTCGGATGGGCCTCAAGAAAATAGCTCTTTATCGTGTCAGAAATACTCCGGCTGACACGGTTGTTGGTTGCAAACCTGAAAATTAATTATACCAATTTGTTAGAAAATATATCAAATAAAAATGTATAACTTAAAAAAAAACTTGCCAAAAAGTACCCCGCGGTCGATCAGGATCAAGAATATTTAAGCCCTTTTGGCCCGGTTGGCGAAGAAGATCCTCCACATTATATATAGCGTACAGTGCAGATGGAAGTACCCGCAAATCGGGATGAAGATGCTCATCATGAGCTGGAGCAGGATCATGTGCAGGAGGAGTGGGTGCTGCAGCAGGAGGTGGAGGCATCTGATAGGGAATCTCATTGGCGGATAATATGCCTGAAAGTCGGGGACAGCCTCGGATGATGTCGGTCCGGTAGAAAACGGTCCGGTACTAGTCCCGACACCATCGCCAAACATCTCACCATAAGTAGGACGGGCAACTGGTCTCATTCTAGGAGCCATCGATCTTCAATATAATTAAAAATTAATCTTATCATCTTAATTACCTTAAAACAAATACCTAAACTAATCATTTAGACTAATTCCATAAGCTAACCACTTAAACTATCCACCTAATAAACTACCTAAACTAAACTAAACTTTAAAAAAAAAAAGAGAGAGAGAGAGAGGGACTTACATCGAGAGACAGAGAGAGGAAATGGGGACGAATGCACAAGCTATCAGCGTCATTTTTTATATAGAGAATTGGTTTTCGTCGTAAAATCCAAGTAAAGGTACGACGAAAGTACCAGGCCGGCGTGTTTTTACGATGAAATTACGTGGCCAAATTTTACCAGGCCGTGTTTTCTCTACGACGAAATTACGTGGCCTTGTTTTATGACGAATTTACCAGGCCCGCGTTTTTTTACGACGAATTTACGTGGCCCATTTTACGAGGAATGTATGCTGTATTACGACGAAAGTACCGAACCTGCGTTTTTTTACGACAACTTTACGATGAAAGTCTGAAACCCCCAAAATCAAATCCCTACACCCAAAAGTTCTTCTTCCTTTTTAATAAAAATTTTAAAACTCAAATGAATAATAATTATATTAATAATTATTCGGGAAATCTTCGTATTGACGGTTATCGGGATTAATAAGAAGAATTTGATCAGTATCTTGATCAGGTACTTCTACTTGCAAAGGTGGTTCTTCTTGCAAAGGTGGTTCATCTCCAGAAACTATTCTCCCATAAGGTGTAATTTTGATAAAAACTAACCAAGTTATCCCCGAATTTCTAAGGCGAGGATATGGGATGAAGCTTACTTGCTCGACTTGGGAAGCTAAGATGAAAGACTCGAATTTGTTGTATCTTCTTACAGAGTTGACATCCACAACACCAAATTTGTTAAAGTGAACACCACTGTTCACAACTGGGTCAAACCATTCACATTTGAAGATGACACATTTCAGCTTCAATAACCCTGGGAATTCCACTTCTATAATCTCCTCCAAGATTCCGTAGAAATCAGTTTCACCCTTCACACATATTCCGTAGTTACTGGTCGCTCGGTGCCTACCATACTCGTATGTATGAAAGGTAAAACCTCGTGTAAAATACATAAATGATGTGGTAACTTTTGATATGGGACCTCGTACCAAATCGTGAAACCATGCGGGATAATTGGGATCGTCTTCTTCAACCTACAGAAAATTATAACGTCGATATTTTATATTATAGTGTTCACCATTTCCTTTATATTTGCGTGAACTATATTACCTGAGATTTTAACCACGTGACCTAGTGTTGATCTTTCCGTCGCTCCAGTTCGGTTACAGATATTCCATGTATTGCTTCTTCAACTTGTGTTACAAACGACCTGCAAATCAAACAAATATATATATATATATATATCACTTCATATAATTAAATTAAAATACACATCAATATTTACCTTTCAGATGAACGCATCACTGCATGTTCACAGTTGAGCAAAATATAAGTGTACACACTATGCTTATCCTTGTCATTAGACCACCATATTTCTCCAATCTACCACCAAACCGTCTAATTTGGCAGAAAATTTCAGGAACATCCTCTATTGGATACGTGGGCACGACACCACCATCATCATATCTTCTAGGAACTTTTTTTCTGGTACGAACTGTTGGTGCAAAACGAAATGTTGGTGCAAAGTAGTATGATGTGAAGTGAGATGTTTCTGCTGTCAAACTTTCAGCAATTATTGAACCTTCCACCTTTGCAAGATTTTTTTGTTTTCCCCTTCAAATGTTTCGTGGAGCGCTCATAGGGGTACATCCATCCGTTGTGAACAGGTCCACGAAGCAGTGTCTCGTATGCGAGGTGGACTACAAGATGTTCCATAACATCAAAAAATGCTGGAGGAAATATCTTCTCTAGGTTGCACATGATGATCGGAATGTTCTCATGAAGTTGTTCGATAACTTCTTCCTTGAATTTATGTGTGCTTAGGTCTCGAAGAATGCTCCAATGGCTGTATATTGAAAAAAATAACCCAGTTAATAAAAATTCATAATCACGAGGTGTATATAGTATTAATTAATCAACAAAATTAGGTGCAAATGCTTCATGTACATTGGATGGAAGCAGCTCAGCAAAACCGAATGGCATGAGTCGTTCCATAAACACATGACAATCATGACTCTTCATTCCTGAGAAGTTCTGACCTTTTTCAACGCACCTTGAGAGATTAGAAACATAACCATCAGGGAACTTAACTTCTTCGCTGCTGATTATAATCGGAAGATAGGAACTGGAACACTTCCATTACTTAGGATATGTAACTCACTTCTTGACCAAATATCAGGTAAGTCAATCCTTGACTTTTTGTTATCTTTTGTCTTCCCTCGGACGTTCAGTATTGTATTCATGATGTTGTCAAAGAAGTTCTTCTCTATATGTGTAACATCGAGGTTGTGGCGTAAAAGAAGATCCTTCCAATAAGGCAGCTGTCAAAATATACTCTTTTTATGTCGATTGTGACTGACCTCATATCCATCATGCATATTTCCAGGAACATGTCAGTTTCCTCCACGCGGAACAGGTTCTTGAGCTCCGTAGTAATCAATTTGCGCTTAGATATGTTCACCGGTGAAATATGGCGGAGGACTATCCCTAACCGTTTTTTTGTACCTAATCAGTGTCTTATTTCTTTGGTACGGATGGGTAAGAGGAAGAAATCACCATCCCTCTGGACATTTTCAGCATGCCACCTCATCGCTCCGGCAGTTCTCTCCCATTGATATAATCTTTTCAACCTGTCTATAATTGGCAAACACCACATCCTTTGGTACGGTACTCTATTCCTCCCCCGGCCTTGTGGTTTGAACCGTGGCTTCTTGCAGAATCAACACTCTTCTAGATTATCATTGTCTCTCCAATAGATCATGCAGTTGTCGATGCAAACATCTATCATTTCCGAAGGTAACCCAAGACTATAAACCAATTTCTGAATTTCATAATAAGATCCAGCCGACACGTTGTCTTCTGACAAGTACTCTTTACAACTCGGCCATGCATCAATGCAGTTCTCAGATAAATTATGATATGTTTTAATATTCATCATCCTAGCTGTTATAGACAATTTAGAGAGACCTTCTCTACAATCAGTGTAGATTGGTTGATTTGCAGCATCTAGCATTTCATAAAATCTTGTTGCATCCAAATTGGGTTCTTCGACATTTTCAGTTTCAGCAGCTATTATTGTATTAGTTTCTAAAAATACATTAGTAATCATGTCGTGAACCCTATCATGATCTACCATATTTTTCTCTTGATGGTAACTATTTTCGTTATGCAAATGATCTGGTTTCTGATTACCGACATTCTGATAATTTCAATTACTACTACTAGCTTCATTTCCACCATAACCTTCTCCATGTTGAAACCAAATATAGTAATGTGGTGTAAACCCTCTGTGTACTAAATGTTTCCATACAGTTTCACTACGTGCAAATTTTGTATTTTTGCACTTGAGATAAGGACAAAACATTTTACTGCTTTCCTGCGTGAGCGGTGTACAGCCTGCCTGGTACATGAATGTCTCTAGCCCGTCAATGTGATATATATATAGATTTTTTGTGTAGGGTAGGTGAAAACATTTACAAATGATTTACAAGGAAACTAATTTAGTAAGATTTTACTAATTTGTAACCTATTTTATACAACGAATTTACAAAAACACGTGTTGTAGGTGAACCACACTTTAAAAACGTCTTCACCTATCAAAAAGTTTTGTTACTTTACGACGAAATTGACCTTTCGACGTAAATTCGTTGTAATTGACAACGCGGTTACGACAAAACCTTTAAAAAATATTTAAGACCCTAACGGCTAAATAAACTGGACAATTTTGAAGTAAAATCGTCGTAAAATTACGACGAATTTACGACGACTGTAATGTAAAAAAAAAAACTTAAAGGAAATCGATCATTGGAACATTTTTTTACCAACCGCCCATAGCTTTCCTCAAGTTATTTCCTTGAGGAAAAGCTATGAACAGTTGATAAAAAACTATTCTTACAATTGTGTACTCTCTTTAGTTATAAAATAAGTGTTTTAAATTTATTTTTTTACAATCAATGGAATAGTTCATATCAATCCCGCATAGCTTTCTTCGAACTATCACTCGAGAAAAAAGCTACGCGGAGTTAATAAGAAACCATTCCGGTGAATATGATTTCAATGTTATGTTTCTTTTTCGTTCTTTTCTTTTCCATTTGTTTGTGTGTTTAGAGTAGTGATACAAATGACCTATAAATAGTAAATTTTTGAGCTTGGTAGGTAAATGTGTAACAATAGGATACTTGTCATTTACAACGAAACCACATATGTTTTACATCGTTTTACAACGAATTAGGTAGAGCGCATTCCATAAACGTTTTCTCGAAAAGTAACCGTAACACGTTTCGTCGTAAAAGCCAAGTAAAGTTACGAGTAAGTTACGACGAATATTCTCTTTCCTCATTCTCTCATCGTAATATTACATCTGTTTTACAACGAATTGCGTTTCACGTAATTTTACGTGTGGTTTACGACGAAATGAAGATTTGGCGTAAACGCGATGTAATTTACTCGTAAGATTACGACGATCTTTTTTCGTTGTAATATTTCGTTGTTAAAGAAACGTTTTCTTGTAGTGGGTAAGTAGTGGTTTTAACTTTAATTTCAATCTATAACCAGTTAAATCACCAATCATACTTTAACTAGTTTGTAAAGTTTAAGTGAAAAAAAAACATGACTGTGGGAACCTTATTTTCTGTATAGATATCTTTCTTTTTTATATATTTTTTCATTTAATTTTTACAAGCTAAATTAGATACAGTTACATCAAAAAAATCTACAGTAAATATTTTACATCTGTTTCCAGCCAATCACTCCCATAGTCAAATGTAACATATGTTTCTAGTCATAAAAGTTACAAAGCTATAAATAGCGGTTGTTCATTGTAACTAGAGACATCAAAAACACACAAACATAAAAAATAAGACTAAACACAAAAAAGAAATGGAGAAGAAGTGTATGTGTATGTTGATGATTATGATGATTGCATTGACGATGATGCCATTACCAGCAGTGAGTGAATCATATGAAGTTTGTTATGCTAGGTGCACTGCCTATTGCATACAATATCCTATCGCGTTTAACAAATGCCTTCATGATTGTGTTGGTATCAAATGTCATCATTATATACCCCCATCAAAAACAAAATCACATGTACTCCCCCCGTATGTATGATGCATGTATTATATGTATATATAATGTAATGTAGGAATATGTATGCATGTTAACATGGATTTTTACTGGCAATGGATTTGCAGGATGGCGACTAAAAGGATGTTTCAGGATATTCATACATAGATATGTAATTAAACACAAAATACAACTTTATGATTATGTTTTAAATGATATGATTTGAGTAATAAAATCTTGTAATAATTTTCAGAATTACATTGTTCTTAAAACATTTTATTTTACGCTATTATTATTATTAGATATGGGCATGTCCCATTCAAAGCTTCAATATAAAAGACTAAATATCTTGAAAATAATTTTATTTATGTGTGATATTGGGAATATTTCTATACGTACAATTTGGATAATGTGGTTTCTACTAAGAAAACAAAGACAGGTTCATATTTGGTATACCACAAAATTTATCATTTTTAGACCATGGTATAAATTTTTCTCAGAATCTATTATTATTTTTGGAATCTATTTTTGAATACTGTCAGGGTCAAATACGCTTTAGATAACATTGGAGATTCAGAGGTTATTTGAGGCGCATAGTTGTGCCGATGTGTCAAGAGTTTAGCTATGGATAGAGACCTTTCCACGATCCGATTTAGCTCATATTTTTACAAAAGATAGAGCTTTGAGTTATACTTCTAGCACCATTTGTTTGAGGTCGATAAGGATCATGTAACAATAGTTTTACATGTTTTACTGAAAAGTAGTATGACTGACTCAAGAGAGGAAGTTGTTGAGTCTTCAAGAAATCAAATGAGTGTCGATCGACACCACTATCTTAGTGTCGCTAGACATCCGAGCGCATACACAGGACAACTTAAGTCAAGATCATCTCAAGACAAAGATCCACATATTTACCAAAATACCCTTTCCTTATTTATATGTTTTCTAAACCATTGTTTAGGCTACATTTCTTTTAAATTCTAATTTATTCATAGTTTTAGGTTAGGAGAGAAGGTAAGAACTCATTCAGAGTTCTTCTGGAACTCCTTTGATTTTTTTCTGGTATCTTTATATCTATTCATCTATGATTGCTGTTATATCATATGTGAGCAGATCCCTTGTTAGGTTTAGGTTTTCTAGGGTTTTGATGATATTTTTCGATATAGATTTGCTATGGTGGCTTATTGTATCTTTCACAGAACTGAACTAACTAATTGTGTTCTATAGCAGCTAACTGGAACTCTAATTTTAGGATAATTAATAACTGTGAGAGAGTAGGTTTAACTCTTGATAATAATTCTGCTGAGCCATGTTGGTAGGCGCATGCTAGAGGTGGTTTAGTTAACCTAATCAACATATCGATTATGGCGTTAACGCTTGTCTGAGGAAGCAATGATCGACACTCACTCCATAGTATCAATTGACGCTCACTACGTGTTCACACGCGACAGCTGGAACATAGGACTTAGACATTTGATTAATAATTGCATGCGAGTGTTGGATTACTTGCTTATTGAATTCGAGTTCTAGGATCAAACCCTTGAAATCTATTGATTATAGTCCTGATAACCTGAATGATTTCTAAGTATAGCACACTTCCTATATCCTTTACAACTTCTACCATTTACTGGCCGGTTTCTATAATTTAACCTAGTTTAATCGGAAGCTAGAGTCTATTTTTCGAGTTATCGAGTTTCTGTAAATATGAGTCTTAAATATTACTATCGATCTCTTATTGGAGAGAATTGCTCTAGGGTAATTTTACCTTATCAATATTTGATACATAAAATTTGTATAAGATAAATGATGAATTCTAACTGTAAGTGTTCATTTTTTTTCCCTAACAAAGACGTAATCATGAAAAAATAAGATAGCCTTTTGGCATACAGTTATAAACATGATTCGGGAAATTGCTAGATTGTCTGGATAATGCATGCAAGGAGATCCATGAAGGCAGAACACCCTTGTTTTAGCATATGGAACAACTCAAATTCATGACAAGTTTCTTGATAACTAGTGAGTTATGTATAATGTGCTTTACATGATGACACTCGGCAACGCTTAACCACAGGTGTATCTACCAGGTGACACAAGACTGATCATCCTCATCCCTCCTAATACTTGACTTGAGCTTGTGCACACATGAATCCGTAGAGAAAACTGGAAACCTATCGACAAAACTCACAAAGGCAATGTAATTTAGGAAGTCAATGGCTTCTAAATCTATTAAGCAGTAAAAAGTCATAGTGTTCGATTAAGAAAATAAAGAACAAAACTATTCTTTATTGAATTTGGGGAGTAACAATTATTTCTTTTCATTCATTCATTTTGTTCCCAGAAAAGTCACCGGTCGGAGTCATAGATTTTTCCACCTCGTGGACCAAAAAAATTAATTTTAAGGATTTTCAGTTATTTACTCAAGGGCAACAATATGTTTTTTACGGATTTCAATTCATTCGCGTAGTTTTATGGATTTATGACTTTTTTAGACCTTGCTTTTATGGTTAAAAGAAAGATCTAAGTTCATAACACACAAAATGAATAAACCATTTTTTTGTTAAAATAAATAAATAATATTGTCTGGCCGTGAATAAAGAGTGCTTGTCATCGTCTGGTCGTGGGAAATCCGTGAATCTATGTAGTAAATATATATAACACACAACTAAACCTTCCAACATATATTATGAAAAGAAGTTATGAAAACACATCTTTCAGTGTTTCAGATGTTGTGAACATGCATTACGTCAATGGATATCAGATGATGAGAAATTGCTTATTTCTCATCATGCTTTTACGTAATTCATATCCCTATAGTAAAGCAAAATGTGACATCAACAAATATGCGGGTGTTTAGTTCGTTTTCTTCTTTAAAGCTTAGCTATGTTATTACACACTATGAAGAATATTACAAACGATTTTGCAGAAATCGACATGTGATAATTAAGATCTGATTGCACTACCATGATCCACGTTTGACGTACGAAACTCATTGTATCATCGGAAGATTTCTTATAAATATTTTCTCCGATTCGGTTTTGTGAGACTCAAAATCCAGATATTCACGTCTACCAACATTAATGAAATCTTAATCAAACTATTGTACTCAAGAAATTTCCACATGGAAAACCAATGTTTAGTTCGTTATGTCTTTAAAATAAATTTGAAACAGTTACTAATTTAAATGAATTTATTATATTACTTTTTGCTTGGAATCGGTTTTCAGTAACACTGTATACTTAAAATTCAAATTATCCACAGTCAACGTAACGGTCCTTTCTGTTTGTAGGAGAATAAAATAAATTCTAGTCAATTTATGTTAGTCAAACTAATTCAATATAGGGTATGAAATAATAATAATAATAATAATAATAATAATAATAATAATAATAATAATAATAATAATAATAATAATAATAATAATAATAGCGTTACTCAATGTGGATTAAACGTCTAGTACACAATTATAATACTAAAAACTAGTGCTAAACCTGCGTACAATGCAAATATATTTTTAATTTTAAAATAGTATTTTAAATACAAAAATAAGTTATCAAGATATAAGCTATGCATTAATTTAAGTTTTTGTATATGATATTAGTCTGAAAGTTTTATATTATTATATAGTGAAATTTCTCAATTCCTATATTACCCATTTGTTTTTTGTTTGATTAGTTAAAAATGTAACATTATATTAAAAATACATTTTAAACATTAATTTTATATAAGTTATTATTCATTATATCAGAATTACTTGAAAATGATATTTTTGAAATGTTGATATATCTCTAAATTAATTTTTAGTACTATATTTTAAGAATATTGTTTTATTTAATAACATACATTTAATTCTTATGTTATATAAAAATTAAATATCATATTTTTATTGGATTTTGTATATTATTTCCTTCCAAAATTAATACCTGAAACACACATAAAATATGTTAAGATTTAGATAGAAATATTTTCTTACTTTTTATTTAGATATTAATCTTATTTACAATAATTCTAAAACTGATATCTGAATATGTTTAGGTTATTTTGTTAAATTGTTAACTAAATGATCCAACTATAACTTTTACATAATAAATTTTTAGAATGAGTATTTTAATTGAGTAGATTTGCTGATCAAAGACCAAAATCAGAGCCAATTTAATTTCCTTTGATCAATGTAGACATAGTCAAATGTAACATATGTTTCCAGTAATAGAGAAGTTATGAAGCTATAAATAGCGATTGTTCATAGTAACTATATACATCAAAACAAACAAACATTAAAAATAAGAATAAACACAAAATAAAAAGATGGAGAAGAAGTGTATGTGTATGTTGATGATTATGATGATTGCATTGACGATGATGCCATTACCAGCAGTGAGTGAATCATATGAAGCTTGTTATGATAGGTGTATTTCCTCGTGCCATATATTTTTTGTCGGAGTTGACAAATGCATTCATGATTGCGTTGGTACCAAATGTCATAAAACACATAAACCTCCCCGGTATGTATAATTCATGTATTGTATATATATATATATATATATAATGTAATGTATGTATATGTATGCATGTTAACATGGTTTTTTACTGGCAATGGATTTGCAGGATGACGGTTAAAGGGATGTTTCAGGATATTCAGACATAGATATGTATTAAACACAAAAAAAATTAACTTTACGGTTATGTTTTAAATTATATGATTTTAATAATGAAATCTCGTTATCATTTTCAGAATTAAACTTTCTTAAAACATTTTACTCTACGCATTTTAATGTGTCTCTCATATTATAAATTTTAATGGCTTGAACGGAGTCCAGATTAGATAAGGGCTTGTCCCATTTAAAGTTTAAAGTCATCCAAACGTTAGTTAACTCCTTGCACCCAGTATAAAACTATAAAAGATTAAAGTATTGAAAACTATTATTTTTATATGATGTTGGGAAATTTTCTTATAAACAAACAGTTTTGTACAATTTGGGTAAAGAGGTTTCTATAAAAAAAAAATTGATATTGAACACATAAATTTTGAATTTGATAAATGATAAAATTTTAGTTATAAGTGTTATTTTTCATTAACAAATACATAATCACTAAAACTTCTAAAATAAGATTTTTGGCATAAAACTATAAACATGATTTTGTATTCAGATCTTTACATCTTTTATAAGAATAAACATTCTTAACAGCTAGCCATTTTAGATTAGACTAGATGGTTGCCCGCAAATTTGCGAATACAAATAATTTTAAGATTTTAATACAATTACAATATTTTATGTTTTTGACATGAAATAATACTTTTAATATTTTAAAACTGAATTTAAAAGTTTAGTAGATAAATTTTAAATAAAAATATTTTATTTATTAGTACTTTTTAAAAGTTTAAATATGATTTATGTTGTATTTAGTTACATTTCTTTCATCTTTTACAAAACAATATTTTATTAAATTCTTTTAACAACAACCATATGTGACTAATTAAGATTCTCGTCCATTAAGAATGATTTTTTTTATAAATTTATCATTAGAACATTTATATATATATATATATATATATATATATATATAGTTATAAGGATTTATAAGTCTTCATATATACTTTTGTAAACTCTTATTAATGATATAATATTCATTATTGATGATATAAATCCTTATAAATGATTATCAATATTTTATATAATTGTAAACTATTATATATGTTTTATAAACCAATATAAATGAATAAATAAAAATGACATTATTTTTTACAAATGATTTTATTTTTTTTTACAAATGAATATTAATCATCACCAATGATTTTAAACTCATGTAAATAAGCTATAAACTCGTTTTATGATCATCAATAGATATTATACTGTCGTATCAGAACTATATGTTTTATATATGTATATTATGACTTATATAGGAAAGTAAAGATATTTTACCATTGTTTATAATATAAAAATAAAGCTAGTATACTAGTATCAGCAACTGTTTTTTTTAATACTAATTTATATAATTTATTAATAGATCATTGGTGAAAAAATATTATATAGAATTTTTATAATTGCTACAATTAGATACTAAAAATGATTACGCGTAAGATTGTTTGTCAACTAACATTACTTGGTTCTAGAATTTTCTTCAAGATTTGATTAAAAATCATCAACCAATCTATAGCAATTTTTTTAACTGACACGTAAGTAAAATCACTTAAGTAACTTCTTAATTAATCGATAGTAATTTTTTTAATATCGAAAAATACTACAAACAGTTAACTCTAAAATATCTCCAATTCAATATAAAAAAATCTACAAAATAGTGTGACTCTATTTTTTTTTTCAAATAGGTGAATTTGCTCCAGTGATATACTTGTATAATAGAGTTAGACAATGCCCAACACAATATAGAAAAATGTTACATTTTTACTTTAATATAAAAGAAAAGACTAGAACTTGATCCGTTCGTCTGAGCATGTGTTTATTTTTACTAATTTACATTTTATGTATATATTATATAAATTGACTATTTTTATTTTACAATTTAAATGAATATAACTTCATATTTAAATTTTGATCATGATTTTTTATCTGTGTATTTTTTTACATCTGTAAAAATATAAAAGCGTGAAAAATCGTTTTTCTATCATGATAAGTTATTATTAATGTATAGACGTACATTTTAAACATATACTCCTTTCGTTTCAATTTAGTTGTCGTTTTGAGTTTTTGCATACAAATAAAAAAACATTGAATTTTACATATTTACTAGAAAAACACAATTATTTATACACCTAACCATATTTCAATCAATAAAAAAATACAATAGTAAATAAAGTTAATACACCTAACCATATTTATTTTTTATAACACTGTGAAATATGAAATGTTCTAGATGGTACAAGAAATGAGACACAAATGAGGTAAGCAAATAATGAGATAATATGAGATGTTTTTAGACACCAAACACAAGTGGAAGAGACCTCACCAAATCCTCTTATTATTAAACCTTCAACGCGAATAAATGATGTAGCCACACCGAAGCATTACGGGCGATACACGACTGGTGACGCAGATCACGAGTGACTCTCACGGCAATAGCCGCGATAACGATACTCCCTTTGTTTTTTTTATATACGTAGTTTTGGTTGAATGCACAAAAATTAAGAAATATATTATTTATTTTTAAAATAACATTTAAAGTATAAATTAAAAATGGTTT
>JABAYD010045191.1:0-18786 GCA_014822095.1 Diplotaxis tenuifolia | reverse complement strand
ATTTTACGACAAAACCACGTGGAAAATAGTTTTCCTCGTAACTTCGTCATAATGTCGACGTTAATTTACGAGGGCTGTTTTTCCTCGTTAATATTCGTCGCTAAATATGTGTTTTCTTGTAGTGGTTGCAGCAGCTTATCGACCGATAGTCCGTGATCTCTTTCACATCATCATGTTTTGGGATCAGTGTCAGAATTGTCGCATTGACGCCTTGGGGCATGAGACCAAACATGAAGAAGGATTGTACTGCAGTAACAAAATCTTGTTGGATAATTGGCTAGGATGCGCGGTAGAACTCAGCCGGGAAGCCATCCGGGCCAGGAGCTTTGCTAGAAGGCATTGAGAGCAACACATTTCTTATTTCAGCCTTTGATACAGGGTGTGTGAGCAGCTGAGCAGTATGCTCTGGACAACGGAAATCCAAGAGTTCAGACAAAGAAGGAGCACTTGGAGAGCTAACCGGGACATGATTCTGTTTAGGAAACATCTCAAAATGTGCAACAGCCGTCAATTTGATCCTTTGAATACCCATAATCGTTTCACCAGTGGGAAGAATGAATTGCCTGATCATGTTGAAAGAGGCTCTACTGTGAACAATTTTGAAGAAAAATAAGGTATTCTGATCCCCATTTTTAAGCCATGTACTGCCAGATTTTTGTCGCATAATGCTTTCTTTAATTGCAGCCCAATGGTTCCAAGTGTTCATAGCTTCCGCCGCCTCCTCAAAAGCACTAGCACATGGATTCTGAAGTGCTTCTTCCTGCTTGTCACAGAGCACATCAAAGGCTTCCCGTGTGCGCTGAGGAATGTTACTAAACTTTGTTTTGTTTTTTTATGGAAACGATACAGAGCTGAAGTGGAGTGGAAAAGAGGCTCAGTAGACTCCCAGATTGTAGCTATTGTGTACATAAAATCCGGGTGGTCAGCGAGGAAGTTAAAGAACTTGAAAGGACGCTCATTCCCGGGGGGGGGGGAGTCTCCAAACGAATCCAGCAACGAGTGTGATCAGAGACCCCCGAAGGCTCAAAGCTTGCATAGAACTGTGGGAAATTATCTAGCCAGACATCATTCACAAGAACGCGGTCCAGTTTCTTGGCGATCGGTTATTGTGTTGTGTGTTTGTCCACGTGAAAGTAGGGCCAAGAGAGGCAAGATCAGTAAGGTTGCAGGTCATGACTGCAGATTGAAAAGCATGCATTCCCTTCTCGTTTGCATTTGACATGGCGCCTCTGGAGTGTTCAGATGACACCAAGGTCTCGTTGAATTCACCCATCACAATCCACGGAATACCCGTTAATGCATACTGAGCTTTGATATAAGTCATTTCATTCCATAGGTGCTGTCTCTCCAAGGTGAAATTAGAAGCATAAACGCTGGAGCAGAGAAACTGCTCTCCATTATCTGAGGTGACCCATACCGTGATAAATTGATCACTCTTGTACAAAAGGGAGACAGATAAATTTCCCGCCCAGCAGACCCATATTTTGCCAAAACAGTGATGATCATAATTGGTAAGGAAGTTCTAATTAGGTAAAGCAGAGTTTAGAATAGACACACTATTGCCTTCTTGAACCAGAGTTTCAAGTAGGCAACCAAACGAAGGTTTTGCAGAATGAATCCAAGAGTGAAGAGTTGTATGTTTGCGCATTTTGTTGAAGCCCCTAGTGTTCTATGCAAATAACGATATCATCATTCTAGTGCCTCCGTGAGGAGGCTTGACTTGTTTGTTTGTTCTTTGCACCTTTTTGTTGATCCTTCTTCACCCTAACAATGATATTGAGGTTTCCCTTCCTGATACTTCTTATTGTTACCTTGTTTCTGCTTTTCCTCTTGTTTCCTTTTCTCAATAGCAGCCAGAGATTCCGCTGAACTTTCTTCCTTCTTCCAAATCATTGCTGAGCAGATGTTATTTGGATGGCGAGCTAGTGGCAAGGTGTTCCACCCCAGTACTTGTCCCGTGTTTCCGTTTTTACGACGGCTGGAGGGTGACTTGCCTTGAGGGATAGTCCTCCACTCTTCATTGTTCTCATTGGCATCATTCTCAACAATCTTATCAGAACCTCTATCCATTATATTATTTCCAGAGACCTCTTCCTCCTCGTTAGCTGCTTTTGTGGAGGATAGTTGCTCACTGGTCTCATCAGTGGTCAAATTTGCCACTTCCAATATTGGTTTCTCAAAATCAATAGCTTTTGACTGCAGAGCTTTTTCCTCTCCCTCTGCTTCAGACCCTTCTTGCAGATCCTTCTCCTCACTTCCTTCTTGTACCTTATTCTTCTCATCTCCCTCTTTTTATTCTTGGAGCAGTTACCATCTGTATGCCCCCATGTTTGGCATCCCTGACATCGTGACGGCAGCCATGGATAGCTAATGAATATAACCTCTTCAGAGCCTCTAATAGATATACAATCCGGTAAGGGTGTCTCCAGATTCATAACGATCAGCAAGCGAGCAACATCAAGACGAACACAACGCTCTTTATTCGGGTGAAGCTTCATTGTCCTTCCAATAGTATCTCCAAAGAAGAAGAGCCCATGATGAGAAAACATATGGTCTGGAACCCCCTTAAGATCGACCCACAGGGGGACAACAGTAAGGTCCGGGTGAGCAAACGCTGTTTTGGGACTCCATTCACGTACCACAATCGGGATGTCAGCAATGTGCCAAAAATTACTTTTCAGGACTCTGGCTTTGAGATGTGGATTATCAATTTGAAACAAAACTGTCTTAGGGCTGATAAACTAGACATCGATCTATACCGTTTGTCTGGAAAAGATCAGATCCGGTTGACAATCGCATGAACCTTACCAATATGGGGTGCATCCCCCATAAAATGTCCCACTATGTAAGCAGACCACATCGGTTCAGAATCAAATAACAGCTCCTCTGGTAGAGCAACGGAGGCAACTCCCCTTGAAAATCAGCCACAGGGGAGTAACGTACAACATTCGAAAACTAGTCTCCAAGGTCTCTCTAACCTGGGGCGGCGGCTTGTGAGTAGGTCTTAAGCGGTGATTGGTGGAGACCTGGACCACCCGGCGGAGGCGGGGACCCCATACCTCCGGTGAAAACAGAACCATAGGGCGCACGGAATGTGGGGACGACTAGCAAATATATATAGATATTTGTTTACATCATTATTGGTATATACTTTTAATCTTAATCATATAATTATATATTAAATGTTTATATTTATTTTATGCTTCTTAATTTTAAATAATATACAATTGTATATATAAATTTTAGATATGTTAATTTGTATTCATGTATTATACAGTGTAGTATGTTAATCCGTTTTGACAACATATTTTATTATTTTAACATAAACATTTATATTTAAAGAATAAAATAAATTAATATATTATTTTTATATAATTTTATCATATTTATTTTAATATAATTATTATTTTAATATGATAGATGAAGATTATAAAATAAATAAAATATGATAAAATATTTATTTAAATTTTATAAACAATAATTAAATATATCTTAAGCTATAATTATATTTTTATTATTAATTAAGAAATTAATGAAATATTTATAGAAAACTTTCAAAATTGAGATATTGTTAAAAAAACTTTAACAAATTTTTTTGAATTTTAAAAATGAAAGATATCAAAACATAATATAATTAAAGTAGTTATATAGATTTTATATTATTCATCTTGAAAAATTATATTTATAATTTGAAAAGATGGTCCAACTAAAATATCATATATGAAAAAAACTGTGCTTATATTTTAATAGAATAAATATCTATTATTATATTTTTTATTTTTGAAATATAAAATAGGTATAATAATTTAGTACTAAAATATTTTAAATCACATAACAAAAATTTATCAATAAATTAATATAATTTGATATTATTAACATTATAATAATTTCTATGTAGCTTACAATATTATTCTTATAAAGTTTATAAATATTTATTTTTATAACAATTTTTAAAAAAATATTATTATGTAACACTAGGAAACCATCCCGCGCGTAAACGCGCGGGAGAAAGAATGTTTATGTTTATTATTTTTATTTTAAAGTTATCTTGATATAATTTTGTGTTTGTTGAATAAGTATTTGAATTATTTAATAAACAAATTCTTTTATACGGAGATAAAATTAGAAATAATTTTATTTAACAAAAGAATGAAAATATAATTTGGGTTTGAAAATATGTAAATTTATATAGTTATGTGTTTAGCATAGCAATATTAAGTAACATAATTGTTTCAATTATTTTTATTTTATTTTTTTGTGGTTGTTTGACTTCTCCAATTGCTTTTGCTGTTTTATTTAGATTATCAGCTTCACTTTGTTTTAAATCTTTCCAAGTCTTTGATATTCTTTTTTCCCTTTCTTATTGTTTTATTTCCCTTAGAAGCATTGGTTTCTTCTATCTATTGTCAACAGTTTTATTTATTATTATTATTATAGGCTGTTAAAATGAAATGTAGTAACATTAATTTTGTTTATTTTAGTTGATTTGTATTTACCAAAAAAATTATATTCCAAATATATTGTACCTCTTCATTAATAATTGGTTTGTCTGTGATACCCGTGACCGTTAGCCCGCTAAGCTTCACTGATAATTGAAGGATGCGACCTTAACTTTGAATTTAAAAAAAAAATCCGATAAGCGTTTTTGAAAGATAGGAGATAATTGCATTATCACTTGAATGATTATATGACTGTTCCTGCATATGGTGATTTTAAATATTAATTTTTGATTATACACCATAGTTTAATAATTATTATAAGTATTATACTTACGTGAAATTGAATTAATTATGTTGCTGTTTTACCCAAAATACGGGTCTTGTCTTTGTTGAATGTGGTTGATAAAACTGAATATGAGTTATCTTTGTCAACCATCTCAAGTTTATACATATTTTAATGTGTTTGGTATCAATTATTTGTTGGTAATAAAACTACAAATTTTGTTTTTCTCTATTAACGTAATATGTCAACAATATCTGGCCTTGTTCATTTTTTCCAAGTAGGTTTCTCATCATTTTTCAGAAGTATTTTAGCGCAATGATTATATCATATGTAATTCTATCCATTTCATGAACTAATTTCAATATTTTTTCTTTCAAGGATAAATTCTTTTTCCTAACAATCAAAGTTGCACAATGAGTTTAGGTTGTATATAATTATTAATTTATTAATTATCTTTTACAAAGAATTGAAAATTTCTTTACCTTAAACAAATCTTTGGCAATAAAATCCATAATTTCTGTAATTTTAACCATGTCATCATTTTTTTAAAAACTGCTTTTGCCCTTCACTTGTAGTTAAGGTGTTCTGTATTGACCACTATTTAATTAATTAATTTTTTTTGAAAAGAATGAATAATACTTAATGGATCATATTGATATATTTTGGAAGCCGGCGTTGTGTTTAAGTAAAAATAACCTATAATTTATGTTGTTAACTTTTTCTATTGTTAAAATTTATTAGTATTTATTAATACAAAATATGTTTTTTGTATAAACCATAATAAGTTTTGGGATTGACACTTGTTATTATTAGAGTAATAACACCATATGCTTTTTATTTTTTATTTATTTTTGGTACATATCTACCATATTGTCCAATATAGTAATACGCACTTTGGTTCCCATGTTATATAGTTATTATTATAATAATTTAGTCATTTTAAAAAAAAATGCGACTATAGTATTTTTTGAAATAGATGTGCAAGTTGATATAAATTTTAATTTTATTTTTATGTCTAATACCAAACATTTATAGAAACTATTGTACAATGAGGACGTGGTAACTGATTGTTTACAAAAATCTAATAAAATTATGGTTACTTTGATCAAAAAAAAAAATTATGGTTACTAAGCCTTCTAATTGTAGATCAAGGTTTATTCTTCTTTGTCCAGTAACCGTATCTTATGTATTTAACTTTTCTTCAACAATTATTACACTAATAATATCTACATATATGAATAAATATATAAGCATAGAAGTTATATCTTTATACCTGCTGTGTATGTGTATTATATAATTACCATCACAAGATAAATTCTTGTCGACAATTTCCATAAATTGATCAAAATCACGAAATCTGAATTTCTTGCAATTTATTTGTATCGTTTCTTCGGATACCGGTGTTATTGATGAATTTTCATTCAACCCTATATTAAAAGAATGGTCTGAAATTTTATATTTTTCACCTGCCCTCCATACTTCAAAGTCATTAAAGATATAAATTTTGATTTCTATAAACTCCGGGGAAAAATGATGAATGTGACAAGCATAAATTGATCCCATAATGGTTGATTCTTATATTTTTAATTGACTTATTCTTGGGTTCATCCCCTAGGGTGAACCTACATGTTCGCCAACAATAGGATGGTATTTTCAAATTTGATTTCTTTTAAAAAAAGAAACAAAATTTTGTTAAGTTATATTGTGTTTTTAAAATAAAAAAACAAAAAATAATATTTATAGAAAACGAAAAAATCATTTAAAAAAATATTGTGACATTATATGATGTTTTTAAAATAAAATAATAAAAATAAATAAAAACAATAATACTTGCAAATTTTTTTTGATTTAATGTTTAATATTTAATTTTTGATTTAATGTTTAATATTTATCCAAAGATTTTATGATTTATCCAAGCGTCTTTGAGTTTAGGATTACGGTTTAGGGTTTAATGTTTTTTTAAAAAAGATTGTTTGTTTGAAATATTACTTTTTTATTTTTTGTATTTTTATTTTATATTTTATCCAAGGGTTTAGGGTTTTAGTGTTAAAATATTGTTTTAAAAGAATTATTTTCTTTTTAAAAATATTATTATTATTATTATTTTTATTTTATTTTAAAAATATAATATAATTTAAGAAAATATTGTTTTTTAAAAAGTTATCAAATATCAAATGACTTTTTCCTATTAGTTAGTGAATCTAAAAGTTAATCTTAGGAAGTGATCCCAAGTATAATTCTTTTTAATTTATTATATTTTTAATATACTAAATTTACTGTCAATGAAAAGAAAGTGAAATCAATAACTTCTCATCCAAAAGTAAGAAATTACCATTTTTAGGTTTTCTTACTTCCCATAAGCGAATTAATCTTGCTATAATTCTTTGGTCTGCATGTTCCACTTTAATGTTTTCAAGAAATTTGTATAAAGGGAGTTTTATTCCTTCTATATATTGAAGCTGTTTTTTTTTTTGTTTGAAAATTAGTGGTCCTCTTTCCTTTTACAGAGAAAAAATGGCTTGAACCATTGTATTCTTTAGTTATGGAAAGTTGTGATGTTCTTTACTCGTAACTTTTTTTTCAATTTATTTATGCATAGTAACTAAAGGACATGTTTTATTCTTTAAGGCTATGACTTTTTGTACTAAAAATAATTATTTCACGAACTTTGGAAAGGTTTCGTTTTTCTCCTTCAAAATAGGTGTCTTTTTATTCATACAATAATATAATTTTCAAGGTATGTATAACAAATAATTATTATTATCTAAAATTACTTACTGCTGTTACTTTTGTTAGTTAATATTATTACCTACTTGCTTTCTATTTGATTTTGTTCAAAATATAGGGAAAGTAAACCGATTTTTACAACTATATTAATTTATCTAGGTTTTCTCATTCTTTAATCAAAATTTGTTAACTTATAATTGTGCCATATTTTAACGAATATCTTTTGGGCTAAGTAATACAGAAGCTGAGAATGTAAAATTTCTTGATTGTTATAAAAACAAATAAAAACTTCTTTCTTGATGACTTAGTCACGATCGGTCAACAAAAGTGTTTTATTGCCACTCAACGGATTTAGAAACTTGTCGTCGACGACGGTGTTGTGGTAAGAACGAAGGTCTAGTAGAGCAGGGAGGTTAAGATCGATGACTCCACGGTTGCTCGTCCTTCCGAAGGCGTGCTTAACACGCTTCCACTGGCTAATCGATTTGCTTCCTCCGCTGCCTCCGAGGTTTCTTACGAAGTGACAGCATTTGTGACCGCAGAGGCCTTGACCTGTGTGACACTTGTGACTCTTCCCGGGAGGAGGGACGTTGTTGAAAGTCGGATTCATCTTTCCGGCGGCGGCGGTGATTCGATGACTGGCTTCATGTCCGCCTAACGCCTGATACGAAAAAAATGACTTTCCGCAAACGCTACGCTTGTACAAAAGCTTTGTCGAGTCTTGTGACGACGGCAGTGAGGGTTGGTGATGAATGAAATTGTAAGATCATGATCATGATTCTCTGATTTAGAGAGAGATCGATGCGACAACGAACACAAACCCTGCCGTTTCGAGCTTTGCGTTTCAGCCAAGGCTTCAAAAAAACGTCGTCGCTCATCAGATCAGCATCTGTTGTTTCGTTTCTACCTTTTCGGAGAGTTAATAGAGTGGCTGGACAATTCGTCACTTCGAGATCCATAACTAGAGTCGTAGAGGAGTTTATATGAGTATGACTCTCGTCTTCGTTGGTTTTTAATTGGAAAGTTCAGATATTTCAGAATCTATCGATAAATGGTGAGGGAGAGAGAGATGCAACTGTTGAGAAGATGCAACCGTTTACGTATAACTTACTCAACTTAATTCTGAGGAAATGCTACAGTTAAGTATTTAAATTACTTAAAATGGTTGTTTTCATCACATTTATGAAATAAATTTTCTATACTAAAATTACTTTGAGATAACAGGCTATACTAAAGTAAAAGAAGTTTAAGTCTTAATTGTATTGTTGCACACAAACACATTTAAGTTTTAAAGATCATTTTGATCTATATATATAATCAAACGTTGTATAAAAGAGTCAAATAAAACATACCTCCACGATTCATAATAGAACATGGAACGTTTCTAAACATCTGCATCTGTAAAACGTTTTATTTATAATATTCTGAAAAGTTACATTGATGAATTATCAAAGTACGTTTTGTTTGAGAAAAAATATTTTCAGAGAGGAATTGCAAAGAAATAAGATTTAACACAAAAACATTTTTATGACCAGTATAGATGTAAAACAATTACTACCACCGGATTGAAACTCTTCAATTTTTTTTAAAAAAAACAGGAATTATGGTAAAAGTATTTTATGTCATACACTTTTTTTTATGACCATAAGTCTAGAAAACATTTGTTATGACCTTTAGATGAAAAACGAAACAATTTGAAGCATTATATGGTAACTCATCAAATATGAAAAAGTATGACTTTTTCAATTGGAGAGATACGATGAAAATGAAACAGTTAAAACCATCAAACTATAACTCTTCATATATGAAAGTATGACTCTTTCATTTAAATGTATGTGTTGTTTCGGAAAAAAAAAACTGCTCACGGCAAAAGTATTTTCTTCATACACATCTTTTAGGATCATTAGATGAAAAACATAACAATTAGAACCATAGCCTAAATTTTTTTTAAAATACAAGATTATGAAAATGTATGACTTTTTCTGTTAAAAGATGTATTGTTTCAAAAGAATTAACCGTTGAAGACAAAAATAATTATTTAATGATAAAAAGGTATGATTTATGAATCTTGAAAAGATGTGTACTTTGAAATAGATGTCTGTTAAAAAATGATGATGTCATAGAACACAACTTCAGATACTCTCCCTACATTTATTTTTGTATGATTGATCCATTTTTTCTTTATTTTAATTTGAAAAAGGAAACGAACATTTAATCAAGAACAAGAAATTAAACGGAAGTTTTTCATGACTCTCGGATCAGTTATCTTGGAAGAAACATCACATACCAAATAAAAAGAAAATAATTATTTGCTGTCCAAATGTCAGAGTAGTACAAACGAAAGAAGTGCAAATAGTCCGTCGCTCAAAAGAGACACAATTCAAACTACATCCTCTCAAGCAATCCCAAAAAAACTGAATACGATTCTCTTAAAAAACATCCACGGGATTGATTTATTTCTCTAATATAACCAAGTCAGTGGCAGAATAGGATAAAATAAAATTGCTGAGACAAATGCATATACGATAAAAAGGAGGAAGAAAAACAAAGCTAAAAGAGGAAAAAGCCAAATAGATATAGGGTGAACAAATATGAAAAATAAACCTTCTCAGGGGATACAGCGACACACATAAATAATGGTGCGATTACGTTAAAATAGAATCTGAAATTGTAGGGGTACTGGAAAGGTGAACCGTAGTACCTTAAAATAGAGGAATGATGAGTTATTAACATGAGATGGGGTATATATAGATTGATAGAGACGTCATTAAAGGTTGTGTTGTTTGAGACACGACGATTCAAAGGAAAGGTTGTGTTGTTTGAGAAGGCTAGGAGTCATTCACGGAAAACTGCTACATAAGACAGTTTTTTAGATGATGTGAGCAAGATTATTCTTTATCATTTAGATCATAAAAGCCAAGCAAACTCAACCGTTGGATTTAAAAAAAAAATTCCTATAAAAAAAATGATGTCAGCAAACACAAAAAACAGGTTTGCTATTATATATAGATTACAAATTTACATATTTGTTTTATTTCTAAATCTGAAATATACGTAAAACTAAATTAAGTTGGACCTACATAATTTATAAAAAATTTTTTGGATAGTGTTAAAAGTATTTTATATAATTTTAATTTTTGTTTATAAATAAAAAAGAATTAAAATTTAATTATATTTATGATAATTAAAATTTTAATTAAACAATTTTTGAAACTATATCTTGAAAAGATTCTAAAAGATTTTAAAAAGACTTTGTTAGAATTTATTCAAATATTTATTTGTATTTTAAATAAAAAGTAAAGATGTGAAAATATATTATAATAATGTTATGTAAAATTTAATAAATACTTTAACGGTTATACAAATAAAAAAAAATCACACATAAAATAAATCATAACTTATTATTTAATATATAAGATATTTCCATTTGAATTAATTGAACACGTCAGCATGTGCGCACTTGTAAAAGCCATTGACTTTTGTGGATTTTGAAGGCTGCCATCATTACACAAATGTAACTTTACATCCTTAATATTGGTAAGGACCAAACAAACCACTACAAAAGAACTTGCAAAGGGGACCTTCAATTTTATTGACTCCAACACTTTATTCAAACAGCAAACACACAATACATGTCTATACATATCCCATTGACGCTATTATACTTTTAGGACCAAGTTTACCTCTGGACCAATTTTAATTTGGACCACTATCAAGCAGTCTTAACAAAAGGGTAAATTTCATACCGAAAGTTACAACTCCCACCCACAACTCTCCCTCCTTCTTTACCGTCGCAGCAGTTAGGAAGCTCCCCAATAATCCCATCCAAACATGCCTTGCAACTGTCACTACTCAAGTCTCTCGTACACTGCACTAATCCATACAGCTTCTTCTCCCCTTGACTGTTCTCCCCTGTTGCAAACAGCTTTTGGTTTCCTCCAGCAGTTGCTTTCGTCGTCAGTTCAGTTAAAAGACCTTTGGTCTGCGTGTTGAACGATTCTGGATTGCTCACGTTGTTGACGTTGTACAGATAGAACCTGTTCTCGTAATCAGTCTTTCCGAAGAAATTGGTCGATGAATACTTGACTAGACAGTTGTCGAACCATATTATTCCTGCCTTGTTATTCGGACATCTCGTACGTAGCTGTCAAATAACACCAACATCAGGAAATATACACAAACTCCATCGTATAGTACTCTTTCTATTCCAACCCTAAGATACGTACCTTTGTCTATTATTTCTTTTGTTACACACAAAGTATCGTTTATGGCTATTATTTTTTGTTGAAAAGAAAGTCCGAAATTTTCAAAACTCAGTTCTATTTTCTCACTTATTCAAAGCTAAGAAACTTTAATTTATATGATAATTCAAAATAGTATATTACTCATATTTCGAGTAATAAAAGTTCATTAAAAAATTTTCGTTAGTGTTCAAAAAGTTTTGATCCAAGGAAATATTTAAGATTTGATATATTTGTTATATATTAAGGTACGATTCTTTTGTACGTACATGATTACCTCTCTAAATATGTGGTTTCTGTATGCTTCTGAGATATACCCAGAACATATGTATGTATTTAAATAAGTATTGTAAGATTACCTCGGGAATGGCGGTTTCCAGACAGGTTCGGCAGTCAGAAGGGGAGGCATCGCCGCGGCATAGGCCCAAACCAATGACGTTGTCCGATTCGTTGCCAGCCGATAGAGCGGCAAAACCGTTTGTTGGAACTCTGTAAGTGAGACGAGGAAAGAGACTGTTGAGGTTTGACTCGTATGGACTCCTCGAAGTGAAGTTCCCTTCAATGTCAGAACACTTGTGGTAGAGGAACGAATTGTCCTGACTTTGGGACAAAACGCTGTGTATAGAGAGAAGTTGTATGGCTACGGCCAATACGATGCGTTTAAACGAGGAGGATGAAGACATTGTTTAGGAATGTTGATACGTTTTTTTTTTGGGGTAGGAGTAATGTTGAGGTTCAGATGGATTATATAGTGCTGCTGAATGATCGTCGGTTTTGGGTGGTCTTTAAGTTATTTATTTAATAATATTATTAGAAGAGTTGAAGTGTTCAGTTTTGTGCGATTTGGATTTGGGCATATTCAAAGCTTGAGAATGGATGTTTCTTTTCAACAAAAAAAAAAGAACAAAAGTCAATTTAGCTGATTTGGCTTCATCAGATTCTAGAATAAAATAAAAAAATGTGACGGTGATGAAAAAGGAGTTGACGCTGGTATTGCGGCCACGAGTGCGTCGATGAACAATCAAAACTTATTTAAGGGATTTTCTAGAAGTCCCTTAGCGTTTTTAGTTAAAAACTTAAGAACTTTCCCGTTAAGGGACTCCGGCTTAGGAACCACCGATAATGATATTCTAAGTTTTGATACCGCCGGTACCGGCCTAAATTGATTACATACAATGATGATGTTGGTGATTTGTATCGTTGACTTTCTAAAAATGATGTTTTTTGGTGAAAAACTGATGTTTGGAAAACCAGACACGTACATCGACTCAACATTGTAGCTAGATCAATACTTAGATCGGTCCAATATTTTACATTTTAAATGAATTTTAAATTTAATAACTGTATATATAACTGTAAATTATTTTTAAAAAACTTTATATCTTTATTAAAATAAAAAATGATACGGAAATAAAATTAAAACTTCAAAAATAATATAAAAATATAATGAAATCTAATTGATTTAAATAGATATCAAAAACACTATGAATTTTAAATGATATTTTTACAAAATTTAATTTTTTTTTTAATTCTTAACTTCAATTTAACAAAATTGGGTTTAGTATTGAATCAGATTATCGATTTTTGCGAATGACTGATTTTTTACCGAGTTCACCAATTTAACTCAAATCCGGTTTTTAATACAACTTAGAACCGGCTAGAAGAACGAGTCACAGCCTGACCGGCAGGTTTGATCCCATTCAAAACACTGAGAAAAACAACTAATAAAACTCTAAACTTTTAAATTAGATTAACAAAATCTTGAATTTCTGTTTGAGTCAAAAAAAAATTCATTAGCCTTACAATATTGACTGTTTTAATTCACATGTTTTGTTGACTAAACCATTTAGAAATCCGAATAATCAACTCTTAAAATTGATTAAAAAGTGAATATTTGTTAACTTTCTAAACGATATTAGTTCTAAAAACTGATTAAATAGTGATCAAATGACATCTTTTTGCTTTTGTAAATATTTAAAACATCTCTTTCGTGAAACCATAGTGGAAAGATGAAATCAATTAATTTGAGGTTTTGGTTTCTCAAAAGAAACAATTATAAATTAGACTTCAAACTTTTATACAATCTTGTTTTATATTTGAAAATAAAATATCTGTGTTTTATACTTTAAAGAAATTATTAATACTCTAAAAATATAGCTATAAGTTTATATAAATTAATCTTTCTGTTTTTAGGAAGTAAACTTATGTATATAGTGAAGATTTAGTTGATGAAGTAAAATCATATATGGGTAAAATTTATAATTTTTATAAAATAAACCATTATTAGAATTTATAATAAGTTGTAGTAATATAATATAGGGACCTATATTAAAAAAAAATTTCGTGAGGGGAAAAATAAAATAAAAATTATTGGAGCAAGTTGTAACTCATTATTTTGATAGAAAAAAATGAAGGTAGCTACTGGATATGTCTTTATAATTTATCCCATAAATATGTTATCTTCTATTTTTTTAAGCTGTAAATGCTCGTTCGCATACGTCTTCAATTTCTTCCTCAACCTCGAAAGAGAGGATTTGTGAATTAGAGAAAGAAGATCGTTGTAGGAGAGGACTCTGCGGATTCACGAAGCCCAGTGATATTCTCACAGAGACTTAGGAGCTGGGCGCACACCCTCACTTCAAGCTCATGTATATCGACGAACTTAGTGCTTAAACTAACGATTGATATATGAGATCAATAAGGTTCTATAATATATCAAACTAAATTCCATATTAGAGAATTAGACAAATAGTATAAAGATGTCCAACTCTAATTAGTACAAAGTCTTTTGGAAAAGACACCAAAAGTAAATCAATACGAACTTGCCTATAAGATCCAAAGTGTTCAATACCATACTAATCGTATATAGAGTTGAACATAGGCTCATCACAAGCCCAACATGTTCGCGGTTGAAGAATGCAATGTGTGACCGGAGCTCGGATCCGAGAGTGTCAAAGGGAATGGAGAGTGTACACAGAACTTTGAGATGTAGAACCACGAGTTGAAGCCATAAAGGGAGAGGGAATGCTTGAACCATAGAAGATGTGAGTAGTAAGGATCAGAGAAGAAGTTTGAGGCAGATTTCAGCGCTGATAGCCAAGGCGACATAGCAACCATATCTGAAAGCTTCAAAAACTTTCCACCTTTTATTGTAATTCTTAAGAAACCCCAGCTTTGTTCTTTAGTGACCAGCTTACGAAATGTTCTTCGTGGTTTTATAACTCTGAAATTCATATGTTTTAATAAAGAGAAATTATTTATTAAAGTCTCCTTTAGTTTTTTTTCACAAAAAAAAATTGAAAATAGAAAATTACTAGAAAAAGTTTTATTGAGAACAAATATACATTTATATTTTTAGGGTTTACTTTTTTTACTACAAAATAACTAAATTAAGTAACATGCTCTGTCAATTCAGAAAGCCAAATTGAAGGGGTGGAGCCGACATAGAACCTGGATGAACGAGAACTCTTCGCACCATGTACAA
Organism: Diplotaxis tenuifolia; assembly: GCA_014822095.1. Classification (NCBI taxonomy): domain Eukaryota; kingdom Viridiplantae; phylum Streptophyta; class Magnoliopsida; order Brassicales; family Brassicaceae; genus Diplotaxis; species Diplotaxis tenuifolia. Next base: position 3,612 of record JABAYD010045191.1, on the reverse strand, counting down.
ACTTTCTTAGGATTAAGTAACTCTAGACTTTTTAAATATAGTTAATGATGGGGTTTTGAGGGTGACGTTTAAAATATTCAAAATAAATAAATTTTTACAATTTTAAAATATTTTCAGAAAGCATTTTTTGAATTTTAAAAGTAAAATTAAAAAATATATAAAAAGCGAATTTGGAAAAAAATAATCCAAAAATATAATTTTTTTAAATTTTATATGTATTTTATATATTTATAAAGCAAATTTTTATTTCATTAATAAATTTTTTTGGCCATTTTTTCTTTTGAAATTTTTTTTTGTGACAAAAACTAAAAATGAGGTATTTAAGAGCCCTTTGATAAATTTGATTCCAGTTGCAATATTCCTTTAATTCAAATTTTCCCTCGGTTGTTTGCTATTATTGTACTAATTAATTTCCATGGAGTTTGTGATGCAGATTTCTCAAACGAGGAAATACATTGCTTTCTTATCAGATGGACTAGCTGGAATCAATTTCAGTGTAACATCAGTGAAACTGTCATCAAGCAAATCCGTGAATCCCTCCGTGAATCCCTGATTATTGATTCTATTACAATCACATGATTCCTACACGTTCATCTCATTAGGTCTTTGCGATGCATTTGTTTGGTTGTTGTTTTTGTTTTTTATATAAACGTGGAAAAAAATTGAAGAGCTGTTACTGGAAAAGGTACTCATGAAATTCAATTAAACTTTTTACTTTATAATATATTTGTATTTCAGTGTTTTTGTTCATATTTGATAAAAGAATATATATATATATATATATATATATATCTTCTTTTTTTTTTCTTATCAAAGAAAAATATATTCTGTTCGGTGGTATGAAAGTTGCGGCGGTACTGGTTATTTTTGCATGGATCTACTAAATGCATTTGTATCATTTGAGACAAAAACAAAACTGAAAAACTATGAGAAAATAACTTAGCAATAAAAATATGTCGAATTTTGAAGATAAATAAAACTAATAAAATCATAAGAAATAGGCTGTCCTCTATAAAAAAAGGGAAAAGAATGTTAAGCTAGACGAATATCCAACCTAAATTGGTGATAAGTGAATTGGTCTATCTATCTTATATACAATTAAATATTTCGTTCAACTTTCGATGTGGGATATTTTGTGTCTAATATGTTTCATCGAGATGATGGCTTTCTGCATGTTAATCTCAGAATGTTTGGGCAAAAATCGATAGACTAATTTTGGGCACAGATCGATAATGAATCGGGTTAGACTACGAAGATCATGGGCTCTGAAAACATGTTAAGCTAGATGGCCTATAACCTAAAACCAATTGAAGATAAGTGAATTGACCCATCTATCTTATATATTACTATGGACCCCTTTCAACTTCCGATGTGGGACACACCAATTGATTTTAGGTTGGAAGCACATCTAGCTTAACATGGTATCAGAGCTACGATCCAAACAATTCAACTCGGTCCATCGATATGATCCAAAGATGGTCCATCGATCTTTATCCGAATATTTCGAAATTAACGTTCAAAACCACCATCTGGATGAAGAGTATTAGGGACAAATGTCTCATATCGGTATTTGGAAATGATGTTAAGTAATATTTAAGATAGATGTGCCGATCTTCTTTTCACCAATTAGTTTTATGCTCTAAGCCTATCTAGATTAATAGAAAAACATTGTTGAAGCCTAAAGAAACAAAATAGGTGTGCATTATCCAAACATTATTATTTTTTTGTTTTATTCTCTAAACATTCATTAAAAAGGAGTAGCACTTGATGTTTACATAAGCTTTTGAAGGAAGCGTTCAAACAAAAAGTTTAACATTTATTTAGCTCATTGAATATTTCGGAACGGCTTAGAAATAAAAGGGTAAAACTCAAACCTAAAAGTACATGTCCCACCCACAAATCTGGCTCCTCGTTTATCACTCAAGCAATCTTGAAAACGCAAGCTATTAAAGGCCAAACACTCTTTACAAGCTGTTGTTGATAAGTCATATGTACACTGCACCATTCCATACATCATATCACCCTCGTACCTCGTCTCCCCCGCAGCGAACATTGTGTAATTATCTTTACTGCGAGTAGTGATCGCTTTAGTCGTTAGATTGTCCAAGAGATTGGTCCAAGTCCTTGTAAAAACGAGCTTATCTCCTTCCAACTTCTTCGCGTTGGACATACAAAAGTTATTGTCGTAATCAATCTGCCCAATACTATCTGCAGAAGTAATGGAGAGAAGACATTGGTCATACCAAATTATCCTGCCCTTGTACCATGGACATTTCCTACGAAGCTGTAGTATACATTTTAAATATCGACGCCACAGTTAGTAAAGAAAATGTACGAGACCAATTAACATATAATGAACAGTTATTTTTCCTTATGTACTTTTTTTTAAAAAGAGGATCAGTAATCAATAAGACATTACCACAGCGAGGGCGGTGGCAAAGCAGTCATGGCACTTGGTCCCGTAGGAATCGGCGCGGCACTGGAGGATAGCGTTATCATTACCCATACCAAACAGGTAGAAACCTCTGTAACTGCCGCTGTATAACAGTTTGATGGTACTATTTAAAAGTCTCTCGTATTCACTTCCCGGCTTGTATTTTCCTTGACTAACCAAGCATTTGTAGTTGAGATACTCATTGGTCGTGTTTAAGGGCAATTCACCGTTTATAAGGAGTAGTTGCATGGCTAAAAAATTGATCAAAATAAGGCGTTTTAGTACAGACGATGAAGAGTACATTGTTTTGAGTTATTTTCTCAAAGGGGTTTTTACATAGATGATTCGTTGGTATTGATGTTTATGTAAGAGACTCAAAGGGATTTGGATAATAAACAGATTTATGCTGTTTATATATATGGTTTACTGTTTTGGAATGCCTTTTTACGAAATTTGTTTGAAAAGTGCAGTTTGTGGAAAACAATGTTTAACACTTTGTAAGGAGAAGAGTTGAAGGTTGAGATTTATTAGAGGGCCGACAAAAATGTAAAAGTTCAGACGTGTGACTTAGTTCACACGATTCGTACGTTGCCAACCTGAAATGAAGGAATTCATCTGGTCATTTTTTATTACCAGATTCTTGCTTTTTTTAAGTAACATTGTCTGGCCAGGAACCAAAATAAGGCATTTTGATACATTACGAACAGGTGAAATATGAACTGCAGATTCTTGAGTTCTTGGAATTGTCTTTAACATCTGTCGATGCCAAGATGGGAAGATCTACAGGTACTGTGTTTGTGTATGTCTTTTTCTCTGGATTTTATTATGTTCAAGTAAGAAATATACCTTGCTCCTTAGGTTTCGTCTCAGTCAGTGAGTTCAATGCGATTTCTGGACACTGGACCGGATTACTTTATGTCTAATGTGCCCCGATCCGAACACTGAGTCATCGGGTCACTGGGTCGACCGAAGTTAGACCACGAATCAAGAGATTAATAAATTGTAACATATATGAATACAATCCCCTGTATATATTAATTGAGAATCATTTAAAAAGTTGTAACCTTAAGTTAGTAATAATTTAAAATAACCTCAATCCTATGTGGCATAACTTTTTGGCTTCTATTTCAAAATCCAAGGATTCTAGAGCATGTGATATAATATATAGTCTAAAAATT
>JABAYD010045176.1:0-15864 GCA_014822095.1 Diplotaxis tenuifolia | reverse complement strand
GTATATATATACAAGGTTCATAAGGAATATGCTGGAATATTCATAAGCATATTCCTTAGAGATAATGACAACATAAGAAATAAGATAATTACATGTTAATCTAATGTTTATCTTAACAACGGGTTATTTGTACAAGTAAGAACTCTCCGAGATATTTTAAATAGATTACCTAAATCCAAAGCACACATGAATGAACTTGAATGGAATATCAGGATGGATGTTGGAACCCCTACAATTAATTGACTATTCACAAAAATAATACTATAGCACTCATTCATTTTTGCGCGCGATAGATATGATCTGCATTTTAATTTAAGTGTTTGTTGTTATCCCATTATAAAAGTAGGGGCAATGGCGTTATGCACGTATTGTAAACCTAATCAAAATATACTACAGCACAAACCATAATACCTTTGGAATTATTAACTGTACATCAAACTCATAATTTTAATGTTGATATTGATGCTTTAATAAGAGAAAGCTCTAGTATTGACGTATATGAGAAGCTAGATTATATTCACATTATGCCCTAAGCATGTCGATGTGAGGATTGTATCAATACTATTAAAAGGAAAGGAGTTTTAATAAATCTACCTATGCAAGTCATTTTAGACCTATGCAAGTCATTTTGGACCCTTTCATTAGCTAATTAATTATTGGTCTTACCTAATGTATTGTAACAATAATTTAAATACATATATGCATCCGATATTTACTCCGTCCTCTAGCAATAAATACTATTAATTAATATTATTACCAAAATCATAGAGAAACAAGTTATAGGAATTGGGCCCGTAATTGAACATTCCCCTAATTCATATATATGCAACCCGTCCAAATATATTACTTTATTGTTTATGTTTCTTTTTTCTTGGTTAAAACGAATTATATACATGATTTCGTACATAATATATATAATCTTTTCATGATGGCCTGTCTAATAAACAATCATCCAATTAAAAATATGGTTCAAAATCTTCTTTTAAAAATTAATTATATTATTACTCTTCATTTTATATGATACACTTTTTTATAAATTAATTTTATTTCTCATTGTAGTGATTGTTAATCAATAAGTTTCTACACTATATTTTATGCTCAGAATCTACAATATTTAGATATTATATTATCGCGGGGTAAAAATAATTTTACACACTATATTTTGTGTGTTTTTAGATCAGTGGTATCCTATGGCGGGTTAATAGTGAACTTTTGAGTTTTTATCAGATTTTATCATATTTTAATTAATAAATCAATACTATTAAAAGAGAAAGAATCTTAAAATGTTTGAACATTTTATCATATTTTAATTAATAAATCTCCCTATTCATAGGTAGATTTATTTAAACTTCTTATCTTTTAATAGTATAGATATACACAAATTGTTTGAACATTCATTAGATTTAACTATTTTTTTTAGTTCTACTTTATATTTCTCTAACTATATGATAGTAAATGCTCTTATTTATCATTCACATTGAAAGCAATAGATATTTTAGGAATGTACATGAATGAAAAACAGATATTACCATAAAAATTAATTGAATTATATTATCTGATTAATAAATGGACTACAAATTTACCATACTAATATTTAAAGTTATTACTACTATACCAAACATTTCATGTGCTAACGTTAACATTTTACCATACTAATATTTAATGTTATGACTTATTTTAATTATACCAAACATTTCATGTGCTAACGTTAACATTTTACTATTATATTTAATTTAATATTGTAGCTACAGTATCAGCCAATGTTAGATTCCCGATTAACAATGGGTTTGGGGATTATTACCGAATTTTATTTGGTTTATAAATGTTTGAATTTAACTAAACCCGAATTAGATTATATACAGATCACAAGATCTATGGTTTTCGACCGCAAGTCTGGTATAAGTATGAAAGGATTGTTAAAAATATTAAAATTCCTACAAATATATATTATTAAATCAATCAAAAATCTAAAAATTAGTAAATTTTATGTTTCACTGACTCAACAAATATAACTCTTTTGAAATGTGCACATTTATATAAAGATGACAATCAAATATACATACAAAATCTTAAATGAACTAATTGATCAATTATATAACTTTAAATAAAATAATCATTTACTTCTTCAATATAATGCATCTTTGTAGTTTAATAATGTACATAAAATCAATACACTAATTCATATCAATTTTTTTTTTTTACGTTTCATCGACTCAACAAATGTAGCTCTTTTAAAATGCACACAAATATAAAAATGATAATCTAATATAAATATAAAATCTGAAATGAACTAACTGACCAGTTATAACAACTTTAAATAAAAAATCATTTGATTCTTCGATATAGTACTTATTTGTAGTTTAATAAGGTATCTAAAATCAAAACAGTAATTCATATCTATAATTTATTTACACTAATTCATATCTATAATTTGTTTATTTGAAAAAAGCCCATGCGGTCAAAATCTAGTTGAATCATTATTACATTACAGAACGAAAGTTCTAATTTTGAATAAACTACATTTTTAAAAATAGAAACATATACTGTATAAGAGGAAAGAGTTGCTATCTTTACGCAATCGGCCAATGAAAACACACACAAATGGTTGTTCTCTCTGTCGGATAAAGAAGAAACCCTCTCAGATGACCTCTTTTTTGTTCCTTTCTCTCGAAGAAACACAGTGCTCACATAATAATATCTGAACTCGTTAATATATATATCAATTGGCAAAATAAACAAATTCTTCAATATCCTCTTGTATATAGCAAAAATATAAGAATCATATATATAAAATAAAAATCCATACTTAATTAGAATTGGTGTATCTACTCCGTTAAAACATAGTCATTTTTTATCCATTCGTACAAGTTATCATTTAAATTTAGACCTTTTTTAGAGTGTTACAAATAAATGAATAATACATGAGATATAGTTGACTGATCCGCATAACTTAAATCAAACCGATACAATTAATATGTGTAAACTAAATTTAAAAAAAAAACGACAGTTTATCAAAATATGGAAATCTACTAACAGTTCCTTAACAAATAGAGAAATCTACTAATTATATGAAACCTATAGGTTTTGTAAATTGTAATATACCGTTTAATATCTAACAATTACTTAAGAAATGGAAATCTAATAATTAAATGAAATTGAGTGTTTAATATTTTTTAAAAACTTTTGTCCATTATTAATCATTTATTTAAATCATGTGTTTTTTAAAAATGTTAATGTATTTTTATTTTAAATAACAATCACTCTGTTTTAATAATTTCAATGGTAAGTTTTTTTAAAATTAAATGTAAAACAAAAACAAAAATCAAATCTAAAACTAAAAACCAAAATTCGAAAAACACGATTATATTTTTTTGTTTTTTATTTACAAAAAGAAATTATTGTATTTTTTTAATTGTCATATTTTCAATTGTAAATTAGATGTTCGATTATTTGAAATTTTTTGTTGATAATATCAGTCCAAACTAACTCAACGAGTCTAAAAACTAAAAAACAAAAACAATATATGAAAATCGAAACTAGAAATTAAAAAACTAAAAACCAAAATCTCAAACAAAATCTAAAAAAGAAATAGAAAACATAAACTAAGAACTTATGTAAAACAACTATCACCACAAATTTTAGACTATTGATTTTATACCAAAACATACTTTAAATAAAGATAAAACCTACTTATATAAATTTTTTATCATAAAATATTTTTCGCGCTTGGAAAACACGGGTTAAAATCTAGTTCTTAACTGAAACCAAGACATCAATGACCCGCGTCAACACATAATTAAGAGATTGCATCTTATGATATTACGTACCATACTAATCAAGTTCAGTAATCTATCTTGGAACTTTAAAATGAATGATCACCTTAGAAGTATAGTTGGTCACAGCCAAAATTACATGTATAAAACTTATAGAACTGGTGGTCTAGGTGGTTTAAAAGATTTTTGTAAACGCTAAGATTATTTTTGTATACGCTATGCTTTCTGAAGCATTCTTGTTAATAGGCATCTCAGACAGTACATATAACAATTTTATGAAATTTGAGTACATTTGTGGCGTTTTAAATGATACATTTTCAAACTCATAAAAACGGAATATATCATCGACAGTAATACAGTTACTACACGAACCATCAGAAGAGAGTCAAGAGACCGACGCTTTGGGCAAGAGACATTTATAGAAATGTTTCAAGAACAGTACAGAAGAATGAATTGCAGTATCATATCCATATAGAAATTATAAGATGAGTAGCAAAGCGAATTTATGCAGTTCAAAAGTAAAAAATCATTCCTAACTAACCGCTGACACTTTTTTTCACTGTTAAAGAAAACAACAATATGAGCTCGTCCACCATCCTTAACGGCGCGAACCTCACAAAACTGCAACACCACTGCGAGTACAATCAAATCAAAACACTCGCAATCTCTCTCTGTCCACGTGTCCATCATGCGTAGCCAGGTTGGAAAGGAATATATCCCCTGCGCGTGAATCACCAAAGCGCGCGTGGATTTCCCCAACTGGAGATTCCACTAACAAACAGAGGGCAAAATCGTCAGTTCAGCAAACCCGGAGATCTCTGTCTTCTCGCTTTCCCCTCTCTCTCTCGGTTCATAAAATTAAACAGACTCTCTCTTTCTCCGGAGTCACTGCGAAGACTCGGAAGAAAGAAAAAAAAATCAAAACTTTCTCTTCTCTCTGAGTGCTCTTAAGTGAGTGTATTGTTAAAGCATTACGAAGAAAAGATAAGTTTGAAAAAAATGGAGAAAAAGCAAGGTTTTTTCTCTGCTCTGAGAGGTCTCTCTCCGTCACGGTCCAGAGCAAGGTCTCGCTCAGTGAGTCCCGCTCGTTCCAGCTCCCCAATGAAAGCTCTCTCCTGGAGGAAGAAGAGCTCCACCGGCGGCGCCGCCGCAGGGTACTATTTAACTCAACCGGAGCTTTCGGTCGGGAGATCCGGGAGCTTGAGACCTGTAATGGAAGGTCCTGATCCAGACGAAGAAGATGTAGGGAATGTAGGAGACTCGAAACGGCTCGGGTCGGGTCTAGGTCACTGGGTCAAAGGACAGCTGTCACGCGCTCCTTCCGTTGCCGCGACGGCTGTTTGTCGGAGAAATGACCTGAGGCTTCTTCTCGGAGTCATGGGAGCTCCTCTTGCTCCTATTCACGTCTCCTCCACCGATCCTTTGCCTCATCTCAGCATAAAAAACACACCAATCGTAAGCCTCTGTTCTCTCAGAGGGTTCTTGTTTTGTTTGGTGACGAGTGACGTCATTGTTTTAACTTTTGCAGGAGACATCGTCTGCTCAGTACATTCTTCAACAGTACACAGCTGCTTCAGGTGGGCAGAAGCTTCAGAACTCTATCAAAAACGCTTACGCTATGGGGAAACTCAAGATGATCACTTCGGAGATGGAAACCGCTACAAAAACCGTTAGGAATCGGAACCCGTCAAAGGCTGAGAGTGGCGGTTTCGTTCTCTGGCAGATGAATCCGGACATGTGGTACGTTGAACTCTCTGTTGGTGGTAATAAAGTTCGTGCTGGTTGTAACGGCAAGCTTGTGTGGAGACACACTCCTTGGCTTGGTTCTCATTCTGCTAAAGGACCCGTTAGACCTCTCCGCCGTGGTCTTCAGGTAATATTCTCTACAAGATCCACTCTTTTAATGTTATTCAGGGACTGCCCTGAATCACAAGAAAATTACATAAACAGACCCCCAAAAAATTTTACGCTGCCCCTAAATTTGTAAAAAAAAAAATTTAGTTGAATCTTAAATAATCGAAGAAAATTTAGTTGAATTTGAATAAATGGAAGAAACTTTAGTTGAATCTTTAATAAATCTCCTATGACCCCCAAAGTTGAATCTTTAATAAATCTCCTATGACCCCCAAATCTCACTGTCCTAATGTTAATACAGTAGTTCAAAGATTGTTTTTTTTTTTTTGTGTGTGAATGATCTCAGGGACTTGATCCGAAAACTACTGCTGCAATGTTTGCTGAGGCAAAGTGTATAGGAGAGAAGAACGTGAACGGTGAAGATTGCTTCATTCTGAAGCTATGTACTGACCCTGAAACCCTAAAGGCGAGGAGTGAAGGACCAGCTGAGATCATAAGACACGTTCTCTCCGGCTACTTTAGTCAGAAAACTGGACTCTTGGTTCACATCGAGGACTCACATTTGACTCGGATCCAATCCAACGGTGGAGATACTGTTTTCTGGGAGACTACATACAACTCGTCTCTAGACGATTACCGCCAGGTGGAAGGGGTCATGATTGCTCACTCAGGACATTCTGTTGTGACCCTTTTCAGATTTGGGGAAGAGGCGATGAGTCACACGAGGACTAAGATGGAAGAGAGCTGGACTATTGAGGAAGTTGCGTTTAATGTTCCTGGTTTGTCTCTTGATTGTTTTATACCACCGGCTGATCTCAAGACCGGGTCTGGAACTGAATTCACACAAGAGGAAAGAGGGAAGAACAGTAATGCTGTCGTGTTGTCTGCTGCTCACAGGGCTAAAGTTGCTGCTTTGGACAATGGGAGCTTTGAAGCTAACCGCTAGGTGACTAAATTGAAGGTAGCATTAGCTGATAAAAAGATCAGATGCAATGTGTTTATAACGCAGCTAACCTTTTTTTAGCAGCTTCATCGGATTAGGAATCAGGTTTATTAGCATAACAGAAGATTTCATGGTTCAACCCGGATCCAAATGGATCTTTTTTTTTATTTATTTTTCACTCTAGTCCTAGGAGAATGGTATGGAGTTTGGATTTGTTTTTCTTTTACTTAGGCCTACTTTTACTTAATGTTTCAGTTTGGGTTTTTCTTTAATTCTCACCTTCAATATTTTGAGTAAGGTGAAGGCAAGAGAAGGAGAATTGCCTACTGCTTTTTTACTTCTTAGCTTCTTCTAGCATTAAGTGTTTGTGTTAAATCAACCATCTAAGTAGGAATCTTGATATTGTTTTCAATTTATGGAGATATGTTTTGGTTTTTTCTTATTTTGCTTTTTCTTATCTTCAGTCTTTTTTGTTCTATGTCATTATCCCATCCCACTTGTACGAGAAAGTGAAGAATATAATGTGAATAAGAAAGAGGCTAAAGAGAATATAACCAAATAACGTTTCACATTCATCAAGATAACATGAAAAATTTGTGTTATCATGAATCATAGTAATAATAATATGAACATGCGTTCTGTTCCTACTTGTTTGGCAACTAATGAAATAAGAAGATGACCCCTCGAGAGTCGAGTCCACACATACACACGGCCACATTTATGACAATCCACACTCTGAAGTCTCATTTCCTTAGTTTTTATCAATTTCCAATTAGCTTATGCAATTAGTTTAACATATACTTCTGTTGAAAACTGTGTCATATTTAATGAAAGATACTTACTTCTTAAACCTTCATTAAATTCTAGAATATTTATTTTGGTGTATTTAACTGAATGTTGTGGGGACGAGATCTTGAAAACGAAGGTGAGGGTCCATTTGACACTCTTTCAGTGTTTGGGGACTAACTTTCTGCTTTTGGTTAAATTAATGACCTTTTTTGTTTTTTTTTCAGATCACAACCGTCTACTTTTTCCTTCTTTCATTTTTTTCTTTCTTTTCATATCTTATCACTTTCTGCTGGGAATAGTAACGTTTGTCGCGCCCCGCATCGCAGTTAACAGTAACAAAAATCTTTACATATGCTATATATTTATACGTTTTTATAACTGTTAGAACCGCACCGCAGTTGAACTATTTGTCCCGCACAGCTCAAACCGCAACATTCGGAGCCTTAGAATTAAAATTAATATAAGCAATTTATGTAACGCATCAGTGTTTTCATGTATTTGACAAGTAGGATTGTCATAGTTTAGTTATTGTAAAAAAAAGGTAGGACTGTTGAATTGAATATATGATTCATGATTGTTATCCTTTTGTAGTGGGCACATCATTTTCCAAAATTCGCAATCCCTTCACTTATAAGATATGCCCTTTTCTTCTCTTTCGGTAAAAAGTTAGAAACATATGTTTTTTAGAAAGTTAGGAAAAAGTCACGGAAAAAGTCTAACATTTTAGGCTTTTAGCGTTTCTGTTAAATTAATTTTCCATTTGACATTTTAAATACTTTGGGTGTTAGCATTTGACATTTTCAATTCTTGGGTGTTAGGATTATTTTTAAATAATGGTTTGTGAATCTTTTGCTACTAAAAAGGGATATTACATTGAATTGGTTAGTTTACATACGCAATTCTACAATATATTCACACTTACAAGAACAATGATAGTATTTTATTTGCTTGTAGAAGAAAAATTTATAATCTAGTGTGGATCATAATACACATTCTCGTTATTTTTTTTAATATGTAAATAGCATGTGATCGAATCACAAATAACCTTGGACATTTGTTCTAACTTCATCATAAATACTCCAATAGTGTTGAAAGTTTGAATTGAGCAAAATATTCGTTGAAGTTGATTCAATCCGAGTAAAATGGTGAATCATGGACACCACCAAAATCCACAATTGTTACTCCATAACCACCTCTATTAAAAGTTACCACTCTCATCTTTTGAATTTGAACCTTTTAAACAAAGTAGTTTTTTACTTTGTACTAAACACTTTTTAAAAAGCTAATATAATATGATCCAAAGTTCAAATAGACCGAAACTTAGAGGTGATTGCATCATTAAATGTTGGCTAGACAACATACTGTATATTCCAACTTTTACTTGTACTATCAAAATACAAAAGATATAGTTCTTAAATCTTGCAAAATAGTTAACTATTAATATGTTGTCTGTAAACCTAGCGACATATATATAAGGGACAAAGTCACAACTATTTTATGGATTAAGAAACGATGAATTATTATACCTGTACCATGTAATTTGATTTGATTTCAATAAAATCCAAAAGGCTTTAAAAATAATCAAATGAACGACCTCCATTCTACGACGAATGAGACCATGCTGTTTATATATAATTATTATATAAGTAACTTATTTGATTGTATAATATAGATATAGCTCAACCGGTATGAGATAGTGTTATACACCGTAGCCAGAGTCAAGTTCAAAATTGGTTTAAAGAAAGACAATTTAGCTTTGTGGAGTAGAACAGTATATCAAAGATTGGTTCTAGTCCTTGAATCCTATACCAATTATAGGCAAACCCAACACTTTTCTGTAAAGAATCCCTAATGAAAACAGAAAATAGAGGAAATAAAACACATTACTATATATAGAATAATAATATAGAAAGGAATATAATCAAAAAATGGTAGAGATGCATGTGAAAGAACGTGGGAAGGTTTTAGAGCATATGATCTGAGACATGGATGTGTAAGAAGCTTTGCCTCACTGTCACTAAACCACTCTGTGTTTTTGACTGCTTTTACTCTCAGCTCTTATTTGTCTTTTCACACCAACTCTTTGGATTCTATTCCTTTTTAAGTTTAACCAACAAATTATATTCGTTAAAACTTAGATGCGTACTTTGTTTTCCTAATGTTCTTTTGTTCACTAGTCCAAAGAAGATGAAGGTCACATTAATAGCTGAAGTGGTTTCGATCTTAGTAGGAATATAACTCCCTTTAACTGTGATGATAAAACTTTGTCATTAATTTAGTGTTCACCATTAAACATGGTTAGTTTTTGTAAAAACTAAAGTAGTTCATGATTTGGTAATGGTATGCTATTTACCTGGTCTTTTTCACTTCTCACTTTATAATTTCACAATACATAAGGTTACTTAGAACTAATTAGAAATACATATGATCAACTTGTCATGAGCTTCTGCTTCATTTTTGCATCTCAAGTTGCAGAGAAGAAATCGTTTGAGATGAAGTAAGACTTGAGATATAAAGAAAATGGACACCTAAACTTGTGAAGCACTTTAAGACTAAAGTGTACTTGTGCTAGCTTTAACCACACGCTAAACTTAACAAAATGTCGGCAAAGATTGGGAAGTGATTGTACATAGAAAAAACATTTTAAACGAAATGGGTGGGTTTCAGTCATTCATTGATGTGTCTACTGCTGTTCTGAATTGTTGACAGTTATGTTGTTAAATTTATTTCCCTGAAGACTTGTAATATTACCCATCTTTAAGGGCAACCCAGTTCGTTGAATAATCCTTCTTTACAACTCTTCGTTTTTGGGTTGCACTTAGGAGAGTACCCACCGACCGGCACCACCTATCAAACTTATATTTTGATTATACTTTTAGACCAAGTAGCATTGTTACCCTACAACAAAAGATCGTTTCATAATAAATCGAACTAGTATGGCCACTGCATTTATTTATAAGATGCAGCTTTTTAGCCGTATGTTAACAATATGATTCCTTCATATTGAAAATAACAGTCTAGTATTTATTTCTCCAGTGATTTATATACTTTCATAGTATTAATCTATTATGACGTCACTTAAAAGAAGTTCGGTCATAATATATATATATATATATTTTTTTTTTTTTACAGTTTAGTTCGCAATGAAGAGAACTGGCCTTGGGATTGTGGTAGTGGGCTGTACAAGAAGATATACACGAGAGGAATTAAAATCGAGTTATACAATTTTCTGATTAAATAGGAGATATAAAAAGTTGAAAATAACAAACGAAAGTATAAATAGCCATGTGCGGATGATTAACATAAGGTGACCGTTCCCAAGCTATGACTGTTCACCATCGAATTGTCATATTTCATGAACTGTTTTATGCATTCAAAGCATTTGCACTATTATCATATAGTATCTTCAATTTAGTCAAATAATATCAGGTAAATAATGGTTTTATTGCAGAATGATACAAAAAGTATTATGTAACAAAACTCATGAAACAGACTACAGGTAGTATTTCAAACCAAAATTACGGCGTAAGGGCAATCTCCATGAATCTCAAGCCAAGGATCAAAGCAAGCTAAATGGTGAATATGGCTTGTATACTCCAAACAAAAGATACATTTTCTTGTTTAGGCCATTAATGTCTTTTGGCTTCTTCGTTGCTGCAAGTCTGAAGGTGAGGGATTGAGTGTTGGAAGCTAACGGAGTATGCTGTATGAGTGGCAATGTTGCAGGTACTGTGGTGAAAGGTGGAGCTGGTGTGGGTGTTTGCGAAGGTTCAGGTGAGGTTGGGGTGTTCTGTTTGGTGATAGTGGGATATGGGAATTGTTTTTCATTGAAACGTACATGCCGGGTTGTATAGACACGACCTGTAGTTAGGTCTAAACACTGGTAAGCACTTTGGGTAAGGGAATAGTCTATAAAGATGCAGGGTAGAGACCTGGTTTCAAGTGTATTGGGAGCATAAAGGCATAGCCATAGGTAAGCTAGACAACCAAAGGTTCTGACTTTGGAGTAATTTTGGTTTTGGTGAAAGAGTTTTTGGAATGGGGACTGGTTTGAGAGGTTGGGTGTGGGTAGACGGTTGATGAGAAAGACCGCTGCAGCAAACGCAAGAGGCCAAAAGGTCAGTGGCATGTGGGCAGTGGAAAGAAGGGATAAACCAGTTTCGACTATATGTCGATGCTTGCGCTCAGAGATGTCATTGTGTTCAGGAGTATGGGGTGGGCTGGTGAGGTGGGTTATGCCGTGAGTAGCAAGGTAAGGGCGAAGGGCAAAGGGCAAGGTATTCTCCACCATTATCAGAGTATAGGTGTTTGATCTTGGCATCAAAACGGTTTTCTACAAGAGGTTTGAAGAGAAAGAAGATATCTTTGACTTGTGATTTTGTTGTAAGAGGGTATAACCACGTATATCTTGTATAGTGATCGACAAAAAGAACGTAATATTTTAAGTTTTGAGAGGAGATTATTGGTGATTGCCACACATCTGAGAAAATATATTGGAGTGGTTTTGAGGAGATGATTGAACTGGTTTGAAAAGGAAGCTTATGAATTTTATTGAGAAGACAATCATTGCAAGGAGTAGTAATAGAATGTGAAAGACATGGTAAAGAAAATTGAGAAACAATGGTTTCAAGAGTAGCAGGGGATGGGTGTCCTAGGCGATGATGCCATTGGTCTAGGGTGGCCTTTGTGTCTGGATATGCAGCATAGGAAGCAGGAGAGGTTGATGCAGACATAGGCCACTCATACAGTTCACCCTTCGTTTTGACTTGAAGCAACTTGACCCCGTGCTGAGATTCTTCACCTGAAACGAAGCAAGAAAGAATTCCACCGAAACTTGATTAGCATTACAAAGACGATAAAAAAAGATCAAGTTCTTATGAACATTAGGAACACAAAGTATGTCTTTAAGATGTAAAGGTTTTGATCGAGTAGAGATAGAAGCAGAACCAATGTGAGTAATCTGGAGGCTGGATCCATCCGCTATAGCGACCTCATCACCTCCCTGATACGGTTGATGGGATGCAAGATTGTTTAAATCTGATGTCAAATGATGCGTTGCACCACTGTCCAACAACCATGGCGCCGTGTTGTAAGGATAAGATGCAGCGAGATTAGCTCTTGGTTGCCATTGCGACGGGTTGGAAGTAGCAGAAGTCATGCCTGCACTTTGTAGCTGAGTACATCGTCGCGCACTGTGGCCAAAAACTCCACAGAGTTGACATTTTCCTTGATAACCACGCGGAGCAGAGTTGGTTGGAGATGCCTGAAACTGCTGCTGTTGTTGCCAAGTTTGGTTCCCACGGTTGTTGCCTTGATAACCACCACGCTTGTTACCTTGTTGACGGTTGTTGTAATTGTTGCCTTTGTAGTTTGTAAAGTTCGCAGTGACCGGAGACGAGATAGGAGCAGGTTGCTTGGACTGGAGTTTTACTTCATGGTTGATCAGCTTCTCATGAAGTTCGGTGATGGAAGGCGGTGTATCACGGCTTTCCACTTGATCAATTAAGGTTTCGTAATCATCAGGAAGGCTTTCAAGAATAGCATCGATTTGATCTTCAGGATCCTTCGGTTTGCCTAGGAAAGCAAGCTGATCAAAAATAGCTGTTAGTCCCTGAACATACTCATTTATCGATTTAGTACCCTTTGTAGCAGCTTTGAGTTGTTGCTTGAGTTTCTTGAAGTGGCCTCGGCTGGGCTTTGCATACGTAGCATTGAGCGTGTTCCAGATCTCCGCAGCAGTCGTGGTGTTGGAGAGGATTGGTTGGATGGTAGTCGTGATAGCACCAAGAAGCCCACAATATATCAGTCGGTCCTGACGCTTCCAAGTCATGTATGCAGGATTGGTGGCCACATCGTTTTCTGTTGTTATCGTGGGTGGTGGCGCAACAGAGGAACCATCGAGATGACCCGCAAGGGCATAGCCATCAAGGAGTGCTTGGATCTGGCGGCTCCACATCAAGAAGTTTGAAGCCGTAAGCTTGGTTACATTGGACATATTGACGTTGAGAATGTCATTCGTGTTGTTGGTGATTAAGACGGTTTCGTTTGAGCTAGAAGACATGATGAGAAACCGTGAAAAAGAGGGTAAGATTTTTGAAGAAGATGATTAGGTCAGACACAAGCTCTGATACCATATAGAGTTGGAGGCTTCGATACTTTTATTAGACGTATTTATACAAGTACACAAGTAGGGCTACTGTATTATAAACTAATTACATAAAGATCCCTTAACTATATATTATTTACTTAACAGGGGCAAGGTAAAAACAAAATGCCATTATTTTTTATATGCAATAAAAAACAAAATGTAACATCAAAACTAAACTAAAGTCGGCGCAATGTAAATCTGCAGTCATTTACCTTAATGATAGCAGATTCATGTTGATGATGGAAAAAGAAAAAAAATCTTCTTATCATCTAATCAAAATATCCGAGAACTTTAACGAAAGTTCTGCATACATTTGTAGCTGCATAAACAAGAACACCCAAAAAGATCGCCACAATGAATATATCAATTGAGTAATACCATTGAACCATCATGCATCATATTTATTATAATCAAACGTTGCGTACAACCATTCATCAGGAATGAGATTATTTTGCTATAGTTACATAGTATAGCTCCATTATAATTTCTTACATAACTCGATCATAGTAGCATTTTTCAGTTAGGAAAATGATGGTCAGGGTCAGGTTTGTCCACACCGTCTATGTTCCTAAGCCAAAACGTCATGTCAAAGGAAGCAGCACCTTCAGGGACGCCGTCCATCACTGACTCATGTCCTGGCGGAAAGAATATTCCTGTACGTGGGTGTGGGATCCACTCCTCTTCACCACCACAGTTGATCTCTAATCTATGATCGGAAAAGTCTTCAGAGTAGTTGACTACCATAGGATTTGGTTTTGCAGCTTTGCTGCTTATCCTTGCTCGTCCGTGAACTTGCTTCCAACTCCTAAGTAGCATAAAACTATTGTTATTTCTTTCCTTTTTTTACCTCAAAGTTGTTTATATTTCACGTATTGATCACACATTTTAATTATTACCTACGTAGCTTTTCCTCGAACAGCTACCCTAGCTACTACCTAGCTAGTAAACTACCTAGTTCCAATTTATATAAACGCTAGATTTTGAAAAGTTTTTGTTAAACGTTTAGTTTATAACAGCTTGAATATCGAATACAGATTCAGGTTTGGGTTTCGAGTATTTTATCCATGTCTACTACGGGGCATAACTCTATTAATTAAAAATAAATTAGGTTTATAGTTTTCTTGTGTAAACGTTATGACGATGGAATGTTTTTTTTTCTTTAAAGTTTTAAACACAAAATATGAAAAATTTATAGTTTATTGATTAAGCAATTAACAAGATGATTTATTTGGGGGTTGTTTTCAGCTTTTATGATGTATCTCGTGGCTAATAGCATTTGATATGTTAAAATAGAAGAAGAACGATGAGAAAGTTGTGGCGTTGACCTTAAGAACAGCTTTGGTGCTTTGGTGATCACAGTTCTTCCCATGAACTGTGTATGTGAACCCACGAACGTACTCCAAACAAAGACGTAAATTAGTTTTTTTCTTATAAATGTTTGTTGTATATATGGAATTAGTATATTTACCCTATATAAATTTGTATATTAGTACAAGTATATTGCTTTCAATATATGACTTGAACTTGTGTTCTGAAATATCTTTGGTCTCTTCTATAGTTCCTATATATACACACAAGAAACTGCACGGACAGAGAATCTGAAAGGGAGGAATATGTAAGAAGAGTATAAATTACTTGTCATTAGTTCAAAAGAATTTGACGTGTCGATAAACTACCATCGGTCGAGTGTGGTATGATAGGAGTTTTGGGTTTCAAATTCCAGAATATGCATGCATGGTAATTAGTTGTATATTATGGATGTATCATGTATGTGTTAATGTGTATGTAAAATCTCAATATATATCCTGCAGTTTGAATCGTGTATCGTCTATCGTGTTCGATATGTTTTAATATATGAACGTCGATCTATATCTGTGGCAGTTGTGAATAGTTTAGTCGGTTTACTATACAATTTTTCTAGTGTTTTTTTTGTTGATATATAGATGATAAAAAGCTAAATAACTTAAGCTATGAAGTCTTCAAGAATATCAAAGTACAAAAGTGTTATTGTTTTATAGCTAAATAAATTAATAGCGATTAATGAGTACCATTGGTTATAAAGAATTTCCGAATTTAAAGATCGAATTATGATGTCGGATGGTGATACTTTGCAAGAAGTATATATTTCTAGGTGTTTTGCCCGCACTTGCGGGCTTAATAGTTTTTTAAATTAGACCTAATACAATATAAATTAGTTTGTTTTTAATTTATGGTTAATTGTATATTAACAAATATAATTTTTTCTTGACGTTAATAAAGACTTTATAGCATAACAAAAAATATTTTTAAATGATGATAATTCTCAAAATAATGATAGTATTTATTGTCTTTATTTTTAAAAGTTTCTATATAAAATA
>JABAYD010045154.1:0-10060 GCA_014822095.1 Diplotaxis tenuifolia | reverse complement strand
AAGCATATACTTGCATTCTCATTGATTCTAAATCCCTCAGAACTGGTTCGACAACTTACTTCCACTACACTATCATTTGACTTAGGAGCCTCAAAAACTCTTAACATCAGGAACGTATGGTATATAGACTGGAAAGGAAAAGCAGTCTCATCCATGGATAATGGAGTCACATTGATATCTTGTTGGCAGAGATCTCTTAAAAAAGAATCTGGGATGGGGGATTGGAAATGGTCAATCAGTGAACGTCTGGAATGATGCATGGCTCATTTTAAAAGTCCCGGAAAGACCCTATGTCCCAGCACCGGAACATCTCACAGACATGGTAGTAGCAGAGCTCTTATCATCGACAAGAGGAAAATGGGATGAAGCTAAAATAAGAGCAGTTATCCCTCAGCACGAGGAAGCTATTCTAGCTATCAAGCCGAGTCTAATGGGTGCAGAGGATAAACAAATCTGGCTGGGAAACAAGTCAGGTGAGTACACCAAGAAAATCAGGATACCTAACAGCCGTTTCGACATCCACACAGGAGGAAAATATCGACCACCTCATCAACCCGCAATGGTATAAAACAGTTTGGAATCTAAAAGTTGCTCCTAAAGTGAAACTGTTTGTGTGGAAAGCTCTTAAGAAATCATTACATGTGGGGGAACTTTTAACGGAGAGACATGTGTATGTTGACCCCAGTTGCAAGCGATGCGGAAACCCTGAGTCTATCCCTCATCTTTTCTTCCACTGCCATCACGCACAGCAGGTTTGGAACCTGGCTCCTTTTGTTGATGGCTTTGATCCAAGAGGAGTGGTAGAGTTAGGTGATATATGGAGCTCTCTCTCTATGAAGCAATGTCTGCCACCTGCAGGATTAACAACGGGTCAGTTAGCTCCGTGGATCCTCTGGTCCATCTGGAAAGATCGCAATAAGCTAGTCTTTGAGGGTAATGCAGTCTCACCTACAACGACTCTATCCACAGCTATCGTTGCGGCAAAGGAATGGGCATCTAGCATTATTAATGAGAAGGAGTCCTCTCCAAAACAACAGCAAATACCGGATCTACATTGTGTAGCGGAAGTCTATGTCCGCACTGATGCGGCGTGGAGAAAAGAAGAAAACACGGCGGGACTTGGATGGACTATCCAGGACTCCAACCAAAGATCATCCTTTCAGATGTTCACACAACGAGTTAACTCAGCCTTAGTGGCAGAGGGATTGGCACTTAGGGAAGCCCTGCTTCAATGCAAAGAAATGGAGACAAGTAGATGGTGGCCTTCAGAGATTATGAGATTCACATTCTCAAAGAAAATTTCCTTGATATCTTTGTAAAAAGTGAATAGTTTTTCTCCCAATTGCTCCACCGCTGTCCACCGAGACCATTTCCAAAAGTAGCCTTGCCTAGGAGAATCATGTCTGCAACAATTAGCTTGGTTACTGGCAAGGAAGCTTCGCCGCAGCTATAATCTACCGAGTCGTCAAGACGGAATTAACCACCGCGGCGGAGGTTCATCAACTCTTCCCGAAAGTGCCTTAACCTTGACACCACCACCACCACCACCGATTATTACATTGCTGCAACAATATTCTCTCCACCACCGTCGCCATATGTGGATCCTCACCTTTTCGACTCATTATTTTGCTCTTTCACATTACATCAACTCCACTTCTTGTCATTTTATTTGCAGTGTACTATTTATTTTGTTCTATTCCATTTATTATATATTGGTATTGTATCATTATCAATTTTTTATCCTTATACTATTGATCAAACCAAGAATTCAGAATGAAAACATAGATTTGACTCTGAATAGTTGTGTGTAACAGTTGAATCATGCTCACGTTATAAGTGTAGACCATTTTATTGAGTACATAGTACTTTTAAATTTATCAAATAGAATAGAACAATGTTCTTTATATTGTAAACAGAACGAAAATTGTAAAATCATTTAATCTTTTTCTCAACCACCCATTAAAATTGTATCATTGATATTAATATTGGCTTATGTGTTAACCACACCGACCAAGGGTTTAGTGATTGAAGTTTAGGGTTTAGTATTTAGGGTTCGGGTAATATTTAGTATTTAAAGATTGTGAATAGAGTTATAATCATATACTCTTTGGGTGATATGGAATAGAACACTCAATGCATATTTATGCAGTCAATAAACATGTGGATGGCTTCTCCTTCTTTCATGTGCAATATAGATTATATTTTATATTTCCGTTTGGGTTTAGACTGAGATTTAGATTTTAATATTAGGGATTGGTGTTGAGGTAATGTTTAGTGTTAGGGGTTGTGGGTGAAATTATAGTTCTATTCTATTTCGTAGATATAGAATAAAACATTCAATGCATATGTGTGGTCAATAAACGTGTTACGTGGATGACTCCTCCTTCTTTCCTGTGAAATAGTTTTTAAACAAACTTGACCATATATTATATAAGTTACATGGACATAGATAACAAATCTTTACCGGAGTCTGGTAAAGGGAGAGGGTATAACCGGATAATTTAGTATATAAATGTTAATTTTTTCATTATGTCAAAATCATTGTCATCTACTTAATTTCCATTCCAAAATTAGCTACTCAGCAAATAAGCCCTTAAGTATTTGTGCTAAAAAAAAAAGGAGTCACATTGATAAAAAAAGTTGATGGACGCAGCAGAGAAAATAAAAGCTTTCATTCTATTTTGGATAAAAAGTTGACTAAAGATATGAGAGAAACGTTGAGTAAAGATATGAGATATGAAATAAAAGCTTTCATTCTACTGGCCGCTTTATTTCTCTTTCCCTGATTAAAAGATGAGTACATATATGAGACACCAATGTAACTAAGACAAGTTGTTCATTGTGTAGCACATGCCATTTCTTTTTAAGACATTCAGCACTATCGAAATGTAAATACAAAACAGTTATAGCCTTTTGTTATAACAAACCTAAGGATCTGATACAACACATTAGGAAGATCAACTCATAATAAAAGTGAACATGTATAAAAAACTAAAACGTATAAATATCTTCCCTCCATGACATACTTCAATTTTAATGATTTATCTCGATAGATAACTCTCCATTAATATATAATTAAGGGCAATCAAGAGAGCAAATGTATGCCGCTGAGTTTCCAAGGAACTTGACGTAGATAGGGTACATGCACTGAGATTTGCACTGGCGGCAAAATGGGCGAGTTACACTATTATTGAGCACCACCTCATACGGTTTGCCCCACAACTCTGTAACGTTTCTTGGCATAAACTCTGTCGAGTCTCCGAGCACACACCTTGTATGCAAACTATCCCGATGATCTTTACTAGTGTAGAACCATTTCTTTGGGTTGATTTCTTTCTCACAAATGTCTCACCAGTATTTACCACTTGTCTCTTCTTCTTCGCCATAGCATAGTGAGAGAGGATGATCGTAAGCTATGTGCTTTACCACTTGTGGTCTAGTGGCACATTTGAAACACAATACAAATCTACAATCATCTTCAATGCACATGAGCACATAATGTTCCTTGATGTTGCAACCATTTCATATTTCTTTTTTTTTGTTGGAATGTAATATAAGGGATGTTGGGGATGACTTGGATGGAAATATGGCTCAGAAATTGAACTGGACAGGACATCCAACTTCATAATCCCGTGCTTGTACATGAAACCATTGGAACCCTTTTCGCAAGCATTACAACTGAAAAATTCTAGCTCCTCGTTAAAAACTAAAGTGAGTTGTTCATTGTGTAGCACATGCCACTTCTTTTTAGGACATTCAGCACACTTCTGATGTAGAGAAAGATCACAATCCAGACCGCCATAAGAAGACTGGAGACCTATGGGATGGGTGCATGGGTTGCATCGATTATAATCTTCATACATGATACCATTCCCATGGAGTCTTAGGTGATGCTTTTTGTGGCTGAAATATTGTATTGTGTTGCAATCTATCACCACATACGGTTCTACATCTTCTTCTTCTTCAGGTACTCCTTCGAGTTCTTTTCCGTTCCATACATCCTCTCGTAGTACATTTAGAATGAACAATATATATCCATGACATCTCAGACAAGAAATTCCCCCATATTTCCACTCCACCTTCTTGTGACAAACCCCGCACACAGAATTCACAACACCAAGAAGTAGAGTACGAGAAACACGATGATCATGGCGACTGATGTTAATGACACATCTTTATGGCCATTGATGGCCAAGACAGTCTTGATGGCCAAGACAGTCTTGATGGCGTGAAATCACATGGAACACATATGTAGGGGCTTTGATCTCCCTTAAGGCCGCATGCATTACATGTAAAATAATCGAGCTTTGGGAGAAGGGTGAGTTGGTGATCATGAGCTTCCAAATCCACGACAGATCGTGTAGGCTGGTTCAAAACACAACGCATATTCGAATTTTGAAATAAATTTTTCTTTATTTGAACATAAAATTCAGATAAACTAAAAAAATATTTATTTTAAACTATATTTAAAAAAAAATAAATTTATATATATTTTAAAATAATATTGTAGATAGATGTTTTTTATCTACTTCTTTACGATAAAGTATATTAAATGAACTTGTGTAAAATTAACTAATAATTGATATAAAGTCTTATAACTATCAAAAAGTAAAACTAAACAGTATTTTTAAAATTTGTAGATATATAAAAGAAACTAATGATGTTATGATCAAAATTATATATTATTTAAGAAATCATAGAAAATTTGAAAATATTTTTTTGTTAAATTTTTTTATACTTTTAAAATCTGAAATCAATAATATTTCGAAATTCATAAAATATTATTATATTTATATTTTTTGGTGTCATATTTGAATATATTTACTTTAATAATATGTATAATTTACTACCATATCTAAAACAAGTTCTTGGTAAAAACTTTTATAATTACATAAATAGAGATAAAATATATTTCTAAATTCATAAAATATAATTATATTTATTATTTAGTGTCATATTTGGATATATATTTATTTTACTGATATGTATAATTTACTACCATATCTAAAATAAATTACCAAAAATATTAAATGTAATCATCCATGTCACATTTATGATTTATCCCTATGCTATCTCATTTTTTTATGCTATGTCATATTTATTTAATGAAAGTGATCGTAAAAATGATGTGTGACAAAATCACTTTGCAAATAATGTCTAGGGTATGGTTGATTAGTTAACTATATTTAGGACATAATGACATGTCCATTAGCAAACCTCGGGTGGGGTTCGCCATGTAGCTTTTTCAAATTTTTTATTTTATTTTTGTTTACTTTTTTATAAAAAAATTAATAATTGGACAAATGGCGGATCGTCACGTGTCGTGAGGTCCGCGCTACAGTGCATGATCCGGGTTCACTGCCATGAGACTGCAAGGCACGGATTCACCCAAATCCACTTATTTTATTATTATTTTTCGTGAACCTTGAGTAAAAACCCCTTCTGAAAACTCTGATAGAGATGGCCTAAGCCAACAAGTACAACTAATTGTGCCAAGTGAGATTTCTAAGTGCTCTAGCTTTTGTATTAGTATTAGATTTTGATCCGCGTTTAGTAAACGCAGAATGTTTTATGATGAAAAATTTCATTAATAACTTAACAAATATTTATCTTATTTGAAATAATTTGTGTATTTAAAATATATTTTCATCAGTTGTAAAAAAAATATGTTTTCATTCGATCCGAAACCGCTATTAAACTGAATAATTTGATGATCCGATAATATGATTTAGATTTTTTAAAATATCTATATTTAAGAAAATTACTAAAACTCAAAACTAATGATTGAACCAATGTATAACCAATATGTAATATTCAAACATGTATAAACTGTTTGATTTTTTGAATTATTTAATATATTTAAATAATTTGAAAGAAAATTGTTAGAAATTACTGAAGCGATGAGATCTAATATTTTGTATTGTTTGAACACAAGATTAATTATAATGTTATTTGAAAACCTGGATAATGGTATAAAAAAGAATATAATATTTGGAAACATGAATAGTAATATAAAAAAAGAATATTAATGATTTAATGTAGGTTTAAATATAAAGTAGGAATGTGTATTTAATTTTCAAATTTACAAAATAAATGTTAGGTCCAACACAATATTTCTATTTTAATAAGATAGATATTGAATATTGTGTAAACAGCTATTCTAAGGTATACTAGAGATTGACCCGCGTTCATGCGCGGGTATTGATTTTTACTTTTTTTTCTAATACATAGATATTTGGTTTTATAATTCCTAATATATGTTTTAGATATGTCACAATATAACTAATTGTATTCAAAAGACTTGGACTGAATCGGGTAATATAGTTCTTTTTCGTACAAACATCCGAACTTTTTTCATATACATTTGTTACTTATATATTTAAGGTTCATATACATCAGCACCAAACTCATCCAGATCCAGAAAAACCCAACTGAAAATCCACACATTAGTTTATAATATTCAAGCAGTACCTAATTTTAAAAAAAAATGATAACTCTTTCTATGTGTTTAGCAAAATAATTGAAATAGATATTATTTAGTAAAATAATTCAATGGAGTGGAAAATTAAGTGAAAATAAATGTAATATATTTTTATTATTTAATTTAAGTTATTTATTTATTCACAAAATATGTCATTGAATTATGTTTTTGGTTCCACTGATTGATTTTTTTTTTTAAATGTTTTATTAAAACAAACTAAACCAAACGTAAATCCTAGTTATTTAATATCTTTAATCTTACAATTGGCACAAATGAATTTTAATATCTGCACTAATAAATACGTTTCCAAACAATATCAAAATGTACTTCAACTTTAATAATATAGATATATGTGGATAGCATCAACCTATAAATAAGTAACTGTGACTGAGTAATGTTTATGTAATTGATTGAGAGAGCCCGTTCTCAGTTTCCCTGCACGCCAAAACTGCTTACAACTTGCTTCATAATGATTGTCCAAGTTGCAACCACACTGCAGGTTTCATCTTGTCAAATGGAATGTAATACAAAGGAGGAGGGGTCACAATACAACCAATAAAAAGTTATCACTAACCGTGGGATAAAGAATCAACAAGAATCTAAACACAAAGGCAAACAAGAACCAAGATACAGAGAGAAAGAGACGCACACGCATTTGTTTGATGTTCTGTCATAATTAGAGACCATCACCGTGCAAGCCCCACAACCACCTTCACCGCACCCCAGTTTTGTCCCGGTCAGGCCTAAACCCAAAAAAACAAGAAAGGATTTTAGCTAGTTCTAAAAGACTTTATCTAGCCTTTTCAGTTGGCTATAACAGTCACACCATGTAAAGGATCGGGTGACAGAACCATGTGTTTAACGAGTTCTGTTCCACGCCGTTCTGCCCTTTAATGGCGTAAATCAGCTGACGGCTGAGTGCTGACAATAAAAGTAATCACTGGTTTGTCTCTTTCATAACTCTGATACGATAAATGTTCCAAAGCAAGTTTTGTGAGAGGATATGAAACTGATTTATAGCTTGCATGATACTTAACTTACACAACATGGTTCGTACATATTTATACTCAAATCTTGATTGTAATCAACTCGTAATGGAAGTCAACTTGTCCAAGTATAAGACTATAAGAAACTGAAACGAATGCCTCCATGAACGTACTTTACTACACTGTATAATTCTGATGATTCACCTCAATGGACCTCTCACCAAAATTGAGCAAAGAATGGAGCAAACGTATGTCTCTGAGGTTCCAAGCCACTTGAGGTTCATAGGGTACATGCAGTGAGACTTACACCAGCCACAAATTGGGCGAGTTACACTATTATTGAGCATCACCTCAAACGATTTGTCCCACAACTTTGCTTCACTTCTTGGCATGAGCCCTCCAAAGTCTCCGAGCACACACTTTATATGCAAACTAGCCCGTTGATCTTTACAAGTGTAGAACCATTTCTTTGGATTAGTTTCTTTCTCACAGATGTCACACCAGTATTTACCTCTTGCCTCTTCTTCTTCTTCGCCATAGCAGAGTGAGAGAGGATAATCGTCTACTCTGTGTTTTGTCACTTGTGGTAGAGTGGCACATGCAAAGCCCAATACAAATTCACAATCACCTTCAACGCACCTGAGCAGATGAGATTCCCAAATGTAACAACCATTGCATAGTTTCTGTTCTTCTGTCAGAATGTAATATAAGGGATGGTGGGGGTGACTTGGATGGACAAGTGGCTCTGATATTGAACCACACAAAACATCTAGTTTCCTATCCCCATGCTTGTACATGAAACCATTCGAATTTTGGTTGCAAGCATTACATCTGAAGACATTCAGCTCCTTGTTTGTAACTAAAGTGAGGCGTTCATTGTGGAGCGCATGCCATTTCTTTTTAGGACATTCAGCACATTTCTGATGTAGAGAAAAATCACAATCCATGCAGTTATAAAACAACTGGAGACCGATGGAATGGGTGCATGCTCTGCATCGTTTGTTATCCTCATACAAAATACCATTCCCATGGATTCGTCTTAGGTAATGCTCTTTGTGGCTGAAATGTTGTATTGTGTTTTCATCTATCTCCACATATGGTTCTATATCTTCTTCTTTTTCAGGTATTCCTTCGAGTTCTTTTCCGTTCCACACATAACTTGAGGTAGCACACATAAAATGAACGACATAACCAGGACACCTCTGACAAGAAAAACCTCCATAAGTCCAGTCCACCTTCTTACGACAAACTCCACACACATAATTCATAGCACCGTCACCAAGAACCGAAGTTCGAGAAACACGGTGATCATGGCGATTGATGTTAATGACCCGTGGAAGGCCAAGACAGTTTTGATGGATCATGAAACCACAAAGAAAGCATGCGTAAGGGCTTCGATCCCCCTTGAGTCCGCAAGCATTACATGTAAAAGAATCGAGTCTTGGAAGAAGAGTGAGTTGGTGATCATGAACTTTCGAGTCCAAAAGAGATTGTGGTGGAGGGTTCAACACACAACGCATATCCAAGGTGAAGTTACAAGAAGAACAATGATAAAACAATTCGTTATCAATGTTTCTTCCGCAAAGACGACATTTACCATCAGAATAGTCCGGTGATGGACCGGAGAGGAGCTTAAGAGAATGCAAAGAGTGGTAAGAATGGTTTACCTCTGTTGGGTGATCCAGTGCTGCAGGGTACCACACACATTCGGCATGGAAAGCTATATCACATTCATCACATTTGAATGAATATCCAACACCAGCCGTCATGCATTTAAAACATTCGTAAATGGTCCCTTTCTTGAGATGTGTGAGCTTTTGGGGGTGCATCTCAAAATTTGCAATAACATCCGGTGGTGGGTACTTGGCACAGTGTAGATCCAAGTCCAAGTCACACGTGTCACAACGATATGATGGACTCCAAGTTCCCTTTCCACATAAATAGCATATATGATGACCTGGTTTATGTCGAAGCGGGAGAGTGTGATTGGGGTGAGATGGGTGGTCTATAAACTCAGAGATCTCGTCACCACATTTCTTGTGCACGAAAAAATCACAGAGTTTACAATAGTAGCCATCACTCACAGATTCATATTGTCGACAACATTCACCTTTTCTTAGATCATTCCAAGGCATCAATGGATGCTCGTGGATCCATGGAAAAGACACTCCCGCAGATTCCATTTGATAGTATACGAAGAGATAGAGATATGGGAAGAAGATGGGTAATCTCCAAGTTGTATCAAATGGCGAAGCTAGGTTAGATCGTTAATCTCGAAGGCGTTTTCTTTTTCATAAAATAATACAATACTTACTTTTACTTTTTGGTGGTCGTTCAATAACCTTAAAATAGTTATCATGGTTGTTTAGTTAACAATTCTTTTCTTTTCTTCTCGTACAACTTTTCATTATTATATACGGGATGGTGGCTAGTGAGAATTAGTGCTTTAGCTTTCGCATCTATATTATTAAAACTATATAAAATTAGAGTGTTTGAAAACTTAAATACGACTATTAAAAAAATTTGGAATGTTTGAAAAATTGATTGTAATTTTTTAATGGGCTTATGTTATTAAGAAAATTTGAAAGTCCAT
>JABAYD010045143.1:0-10049 GCA_014822095.1 Diplotaxis tenuifolia | reverse complement strand
GCCAAAGAGCTATGGCACATAGGATTGAGGTTATTTTTAATTATTACAAACTTAAGGTTACTTTTTAAATAATTCTCAATTAATATATAGGGGATTGAGTTAATTTCAATGGAGGACACAATTTGTCTTTTAATATCATAGTAGGACACATAATGCTACCTAGACACTTTTTACTGGTTAAATACACGTTTGGCCTTTTAGTAACTGAAAGGGGGATGGGTAGTAAGGTAATTGACTAATTTATTTCTAGTTAGTCTAGTTAGGTATTTGAAATTCAAAAATGAGTGGCTCTGATTGGCGGACGCGGGAAGGAGTTTCAGTCCCTTTAATTAGTTGGGGTTAACAAAATGAAGGAGTTACCTTTATCGGTGATTAAATTAATTTTGTTGTGGTGAAGACGAGAAAGGAGTTACGGCTTTGGGAGAGAAGAAAGAAAAATTTGTGTCGGAAAGAAAGGGAACGTAATGCCGGGTCCGGAAAAAGGAGAAGTCGACGTCGTCTGGGACGGAAAACCCCTAGGGGGAAGGAAAAAGTTACAGAGCCACTATGTTGAGTTTTTTTGGTAGATATTAAGGTTTTGTGGGCCGATTAGGGTTTGGAGATGTCGGTCTTTCTTGTTTGTTTCGAAAATGTCGGATTTGGGTGAGTCGTTTTTTACGATTAGGGGTGGGGCGATGAATGTGTATGATTTGTTTCGATTAGGATAAATTGACAATAATGGCGAGGAAAAAAGGAGAAGAAAAATCAAAAGTCGATGGTTAGTGTATTATTGATAAATCTTTGTGACTTTGGTTCTCTGTTTGTTTTAGATTTCTTAGTTAATAGAGTTTCTTATATGAGATTTACTTCCAATTGTTTTGTGCTGTAATTCGTTGTTGGGTGGTGCTATTTTCAGCATGGTGGATCCATGAGAGATGCTGATCATATAGCATATTTGAAGTCGTCCAAGTATGTTAGAGATCTCGTGAAGCATGTTGTATGTAGAGACTATCGAATGGAGCATGTTGGCTCTGGAGACTAAATCTATGTGTACACCATTGTAACGATATTCCATATGTACACCATTGAAACAATATTCATGTGTACACCAATGTAATGATATTCAGAAGTTAGATTTTTTTCTGGTTCTGAATGCGTATGTGCTGGTTTTTATTGGTTTAGATTTGCAGTATGTGTTGTCGTAAGACTCTTAAAGGTTGTTGCAGAAAACAAAGACTTGGAGATAAAGAAGACTTGTATGTCTGAAGAGCATTTTCACACTCAGTTCCACAACATGTATTTATGGATTTTTTTAATCGGTGTACATGTGGATAGTGAAAAAAACATGTACATATGAATGTTATTTAGACTGTACAAATGTTGAAACATTGAAATATGTGTGATAGTGTTAAAATGTTATACAAGTGGATTTTTTTATGAGATTTGTGCATATTATTCGGTTATCCATCTACAGTCTTCATTGTTAGAATGATGTACATTAAGATGTGCACGTGGACATCATTAGAACAATGTACAGAAGGATAGAAGTAAAACGATGTACATATAGACATAAAACTCTTCTTATAAAACAAGCAAACACATTTACAAATAGGAGACTCTTAAAAAAGATGCATAAATACAATGACAAAGTAATATTTTCCTTGTTCACTTAACACTTAACGAAGATGTATACCATTTAGGCATGTACACCTTCTAGAATATCCACATATATAATGCCACAATTGATATTTTTCCTTGTTCACTTAATACTTAACAAAGGTGTGCACCATGTAGACATGTCCACATGTACACCG
Organism: Diplotaxis tenuifolia; assembly: GCA_014822095.1. NCBI lineage: Eukaryota > Viridiplantae > Streptophyta > Magnoliopsida > Brassicales > Brassicaceae > Diplotaxis > Diplotaxis tenuifolia. Next base: position 8,256 of record JABAYD010045143.1, on the reverse strand, counting down.
TCTAGAATATCCACATGTACAATGCCACAGTTTTTCTATGAACTATCTGTGTACAAACAAAAATAGAGTAGAACATTAACATCTATCAGTGCTTGAAGTGTCGAGACTAAAAATATATAGAAATATCAAAGCTTCAAGTTTCTACCAATGGCATTCTCAAACAATATGCGCACCAGATTCTATTGTTGAAATCAACGGAGTAAGATCAATATAAGTTTATGTTCTTAATCAATCGTCATCATCCCTACATGATTTCACGGTATAGCTTCTCGAGTACCTCCATGAACAAGACCGACATTTACAAAGCTAAACATTTTTGCACTTTCATTCTTCTTAGATCCAGGTTCCATTCTTCCTTTATTGTTAAATTTCACTATAACAACTATTTAGAAACAAAAACTTATGGGGTAAATGGCAGTTTCTACGGTTCTGGTAAATGGGAAGATGAGATTTGTTTTTTGACTTTACACTGAAGAAGAACAAAAGAAAAAGAAATAGAACGTAGGAGAGAGGTGAAAGTGGATAGGTGATGCGATCTGAGCCGTCGAAAAGAAAGAGATTTAATCGGATGGTTGTGGTTAAAATGAATCTACATGTCTTATCCAGATTTGTGACAACAGCTCACAGCCTTAGGATTTGCTTTTACATCAATGGCTGATAATAAAGCTCGCCAATTTTACAACAGCTCACACTTTTATTTGGTTGATTTCAGTTGGGAATATGACGACAAGAGAAAGAACTGGTTGAGACAGAACTAGACTTTGTTTCTTGAAGTGAGGAAAGTGTGTATACTAAAATAACCGAGAGTGATATGAAAGATGAAGAAAGTGTCCTACCATGATAATATTTTTTAAAAATATGGCTTGTAGTTTTGCCACAAGTTAAAATGTGGCTTGTAATTTTGCAATAATTTAAAATGAGTATTGGAGAAGAAAAGTTTTATATGTACCTCTTAGGCGAGGACTGTTCTAATAGCCATTTTATATTTTTAAGGTTTTTTGGTTTATGTTTATAAAAAGAAACAAAGAGTGAGTTTCATCATAATTTGTTTGTTCTTTTAAACGTTTTACTTTTTTTGTGTGGAGATTATAGTACTTTTGATTATTGTTTTTTTTCTTCGATTTAGGTGTTGGGACTCTACTGTAGCATGACCTAAAATGGTGATTTGTCTGTTATGTTCTGTGTGACATTTATACGTTTGAAGGTCTTTTGATTTATGTTTGGTAAAAAAAAAGAAAAGTATGGATTCCATAAATTGAAGGATTGAAGTGATTAATGAATGTTTTCGTACCTTATAGATCAGATCAATGGACATTGCACCAACATATAGATATTATTAAAACCGGTGTGTTTAGTATCCGGATCCGTGGTTTCCGAATATCCAGACTTTGGATGTCTGTATAAATATTATAGGTGTATTTGAATCCAGACTTATAAAATAATAAAAATAAATAATATATTTTACTAAAGTTTTAAAAATAATATATAAATTAAATATTTATATAAGTTTTATAAATATATATGATATTATAAATTAAAACTAAAATATAATATTACAGGACAAAATATATCTATATATATTAATATATAAAATAGAATTATAAATAAAAATTAAAAACTTCATATATTTAAAAAAATATGAATTTGGATCCAGATATTCACATTTAAAAATCAAGATATTCGGATAAATTTTAACAGATTAAAGATTTTAGTATCCAAGATTCGGATAACTCAAACATCACTTTTTTGGAGTGGATCTCAGATTAGATCTCCAAATAATAGTTTTCCGCCTAGAATGTATATTCCATAAATTTAAGTGATTAATAAATTTATCAAATTTAAATTTATTAGTTATTATTTGCTGAAATAAAATCTATAGAATTATTTAATGTGATTAAGATATATATGAAAATTAATAATTTTAAATAATAAAAATTTGCTAATAATCTGTATACTTTCTATTATTTTTGTTTAATTCTTTATTATTAAAAAATTATACAATTAAATTAATCATATAATAAAAATTTAGATTTTTTGTATATGTTGTATTTTTTTTTTCAAAACGAGTATAAATTACTAAAACTACTCACATAAACTTTTGTGATCAAGATTTATTTATTTTAAATATAATAAGATACAATGATTATAAAACCATATGAATAAATAATTTTATTTTAATAGGTTTTATGTTAATATATATATATATATATATATATATATATATTATATATCATATTGTTTAAATTAAACTATACATCATATGAAAATACATACTTATATTTTGATATATACATTGAACATATATTAAAAATTTAATAGTTTAACTTTAAAATGCTCATTGTTTTTTTTAAATGATTATAAATTGTTGAAACCACTAAACATTTCACAAAATAAAACTTGTTGATGTAAAATTTTGTTACACAAATATGCAAATAATCATAAAATTATATGAGTAAAAATTTCATTTAATAAATATTTATTTAAAAATATACTATATATCTATGTTAATTTTATTTAAATTTTATTTTATATCATATATATTAGATGAGACTAATTATTTTGATTTATTTACCCTTAAATGATTGCAATTAAACAAGAACGGTTGTTTGATTTATATACGCACATCAATTTATTACATATAGTATTAGTAACTAATTTTTTAATTATTTAATATATAATTAATATTTTATAATATACAGAGAAATTTAAAATAAATAATAAATATACAATTTTTGTTCTTCGCAAGGCACGGATTTTAACCTAAGTATGTGTCTCTCTAATAATTTTAAATCTTGGACATTTTCTAAATGTCAGGCCAATACAAAAAAACAAAATGAGGATAAACTCAAAAATTAATATTTATATCGTAAAATAATTAAAATGAAAAAAACGACAATCAATTTTTTTTTAAAGTAGATAGAATTGGTACGTGAAGTAAACTTCTCATACCGCAATTAACTTATATATTGCTAAATTATTATATAAAACCCGAGCTGACACAGTTTCATTGTAATCAAATAGTAGGTATGAGATTTTTCGGTATAACATTAGATTCTTGTACGATAAGTGGTTTTTGACCTAAAATATTTTAAAATATGGAATCAGCTCATAAATCAATAAATTATATAATTAATAAAAAATTTAAAAAATTGTTTGGTGGTCAACAATATTAACCGATTAGGAATATAAATTTTATTTTTCTATATGATATTTTTTAAATAATTTTCATATAAATTTACCATGCACAAACGCATGTCTTACCCTAAGTAAAAACTTTACAAACCATATGTTAGTAAAAATCAGTTTAGGCTGCACTTAAATTTCTACTTACGCAGAAATGGATCCTAGCCAAATTAATTTTCATAAAATCTGATTTAGATGATTTATATCAGTTTAAATTATTTTTAATCAGTTTAAACAGATTTAAATTAGTTTAAATCTGTGTAATAATGTTAGTATAAATCCATATCTAATTTCTATTAGTTTAACTAAATCTCAAAATGAAAATATTTTATATAAATATTAAAAATAAATAAAATAAATCAATAATTCATTATACCTCACTCCAGATAATCTGCATATCATCTTCTTCTTTTTTAAACACATCCGCCTATTAGCTAATCCTTTACAAAGCGTTTTAGTACTGCCTATCGATTTCAACGTTGCAACAAAAATCAAATCTAAAGAATTTAAAGCGAAATTGTATATAAAAATGATTTTTTTTTGTAACAATTAAAAAGGGCAAATCTTCAAAATAGCAATTTTTAAAGTTTCTGTCACAAAAATAACCCTCAAAAATTAAAATGACCAAAATAACATTTTTTATTTTGAAAATTTTAAGTTTTTTTATTTTTTTTCAAATTAGAAATTCTTTTCCCAAACCCCCACTTCTCGACTCTAAACAAAAAAATCTAGGATTAGTTAACCCAAGAGGTTTTAATGAAATTTTCCCCCTATTATTTGGTGTCTACTGACATCTCACCTTTCTTTTATTTTGTTGTTTTTTCTATTGTATTATCATCGTTTTGTTATTTTTTTCAGTGTTATAAAAAAAAAGTTAACCGAAAAGATGAAATGAATAATTTATAAAATATTTTGCTGCTATTTTTATCTTTTTTTATCCTTAAATGGTATATTTGTGAGGCTATCTTTGTCTTTTTCTCAATTAAAAATGATTTATTTGTACGTAATTATTATAAACAGAATATTCTTTCGTAAAGTGGACCTAATGCAAGTAGGCAAGATCCGACAAAACCAAGTAAAAGACACACCACCAAAACTGAAAGAACAAACAAAGAGCAGAGAGATGAACAGTAGTATCTTCTCGATCGACGATTTCTCCGATCCCTTTTGGGAATCATCTCCGCCTCTCGATTCAGACTCGGCCAAGGCCCTTGCGACGGATGAATGGACCGTCGAGATGTTTCTGGAAGAGATCGCTTCCTCGGTGAGCTCGGAGCCTGTCGGAAACAACAACAAGAACGACAACGCGATCGTCGGTGTCTCGTCGGCGCAGTCTCTTCCTTCCGTCTCCGGACAGAATGATTTCGAAGACGACAGTCAATTTCGCCGCGGTTCGGATGATTACCTTCGTGTTCTTAAGAACAAGCTTGAGACTGAGTGTGCGACTGTTGTAGCTCTTAGGGTTTGTCTTCTGTTTCCCTTTTCTTTTAAGTTAGTTATATTGCATGTGTAAGAAGAAGAAAGATCTGAATCTTAAAGCTCTGTTGTTCTATGTTTGTGTTGTGTAGGCTGGTTCTGTGAAGCCTGAAGTTTCGATTAGTTCTCCTGAAACTCTGTTTCAACCTGCTCAAGGTAATAGCTAGTCATCATGCAAATTAGTTTTTAACACCTCATACCTTGTCTCTTAGCTTCACCATGTTTGTAAATTTTTTATGCAAAGTAAGTCAATGTTCTAAAAATCGGTTTAGTCACCTTGGTGGCAAATCAGGTCTAGATGAAATGATTTTCTTAAAAAATCATTTGGCATTCAAAAAATCGGTCTACGTAACGATTTCTTGAACATCGTACCAAGTTAAGGATTTGTATTATAGAGATGGAAAATGGTTCTTTAGTTGAAGCTTGAACCATTTCAAGTTTCTTGTGATTTTTTCCTTGAAATATAATATGCTTTCTTGAGGACCAATAAGATTGGGATGATTCTGGTGGTTAGTTCAGTGTCTCTTTGTTTTTTTATGATTTTGGCAGGTTATTTGGTGACGCCTGGAGAAAAGGGTGTCACTTCTTCATTACTGGCGGAGGTGAAAAAAACTGGTGTATCGATGAAGCAGGTTACTAGTGGATCATCTAGAGATTATTCTGATGATGATGACCTTGATGAAGAGAATGAAACCACTGGTTCCTTGAAACCAGAGGACGTTAAAAAATCTAGAAGGTAAAATGATTCCTTAATTTCTCCGGTTTCTTGTCTTTTGATGGTTATCTTCACAATGAAACAATTTGTGTTTGTAGAATGCTTTCGAATCGAGAGTCAGCTAGGCGGTCTAGAAGGAGAAAGCAGGAGCAAACATGTGATCTTGAAACACAGGTTTCTATATGTAGATAGATCCTCCCAACCTCATATTAATGTCTCCAAGTATATTAATAGAGACCTAATTTTGTGTGTGTTGATAGGTTAATGAACTAAAAGGTGAGCATTCATCACTTCTGAAGCAACTGAGCAACATGAATCACAAGTATGACGACGCTGCTGTTGGCAATAGAATACTAAAAGCTGACATTGAGACATTAAGAGCTAAGGTAATAACACTTGATTTGTCTTTAGCCACCCTTATGTTTTGTTACCATAACTATTATATTCTCTATGTATTGTTAAGGTGAAAATGGCTGAGGAGACCGTGAAGAGAGTAACCGGAATGAATCCTATGCTTCTCGGTAGATCAAATGGACACAACAACAACAATAGAATGCCATTAACTGGTAACAGCAGGATGGCTTCTTCATGCTTTCCACCTTTTCAACCACAATCAAACCCAAACCATTTGCTCAATCCCAACATGGGAGTTTCAACCAATTTCATTCCTACTCCATCCTTAAACTCCCAAACTAACTCCCATTTGCAGAGAATAAGAAACACTCAAAACCACCATGCTCCTCCAAGCACAAACACCTATGACTGGACTACTGAAACTCACAACGATTCAGCATGGTAAGCTACAAAGTTGTTCTTTCTAAAGTTCTTTGATGTTTATTTATGCGTATCAGATTCTTGTTTCCTCTTTTACAGGCCAAAAAAATGTGTGGACTGATGAAACAAGAAGCAGCTTTATACACTTAATATTTATACATCTTTGCATCTCTTATTGTATATTTAAACCATGAGAAAACATTTGTGAAAACAAAACAGTCTCATGGCTTATACAGTCTGTCTTGTACCATTACAGGACACCATTAATAAGAAGAATCTGTCTTTCTATTTATAGCTTAATGTTTTAATAAACAGAGACGTTCTGTTTTTGTCAAATTAAAAAAAAAAAAAGTCATGTCATAGACACCTGACATTTCTAATTTTCCATCATTATATTCCGACAACCTCGGCGGTTGCTACATTTCATGTTTCAGAAAGAAAGAAAACAGAGACACAGAGGAGAAAAGGAAACGAGGACGACGACGACAAAAAAATAAAAACAAAAGTCGTCGTTCTTCCCTTTTTTGTCCTCTCTCCCATGGCTTCGAGTAAGCTAAGACGCGCCATAGGAGCGGTGAAGGATCAGACAAGCGTAGGGTTAGCCAAAGTGGGAGGTCGAAGCAGCTCCCTAACGGAGCTAGAAATAGCCATCGTGAAGGCAACGCGACACGACGAGCATCCAGCCGAGGAGAAATACGTGAGAGAGATCTTAAGCCTAACGTCTTACTCACGCAACTACGTTAGCGCTTGCGTCTCGATCCTCTCGAGACGTCTCAACAAGACCAAGAACTGGTCGGTCGCTCTCAAAACCTTGATTCTGATCCAACGGATGTTAACACAAGGAGATAAGGCTTACGAGGAAGAGATCTTTTTCGCGACGAGGCGCGGGACAAGGCTGCTTAACATGTCTGATTTTAGGGACGCGGGTGGGTCTGATTCTTGGGATTACTCTGCTTTTGTTCGGACGTATGCTTTGTATTTGGACGAGCGGCTTGATTTTCGGATGCAGAAAAGGAGAGGGAAAAAAGGTGATGGTGGTGGTGATGGTGATTCTGGTGATGAGGAAGATGATCATCAAGAGACGGCCAATACAAATGTTCGATCAAGAGCTCTTTTGGTGAAGACTAAGCCGGTCACAGAGATGAAAACTGAGAAAATCTTTATTAGAGTTCAACACTTACAACAGCTTCTTGATCGGTTCTTGGCTTGTCGTCCAACAGGTGACAGTACTTGATTAACTACACTTGTGAATCACGTTTCTTACCTCACTTTTAACTTTCTTGACTAACAAGTTATGTTAATGCAACAGGTAATGCAAAGAACAACAGAGTTGTGATTGTGGCTCTCTATCCAATAGTGAAAGACAGCTTTCAGATATATTTCCACATAACAGAGATCATGGGGGTACTGATAGATCGGTTCATGGAACTAGACGTTCATGATTCGATCAAAGTCTATGACATCTTCTGTAGAATTTCTAAACAGTTGGACGAGTTAGATCCATTTCATGGATGGTGCAAGAAATTGGGAGTTGCAAGATCTTCAGAGTATCCAGAATTGGAGAAGATTACACAGAAGAAGCTTGATATCATGGATGAGTTTATAAGAGATAAATCTCTTTTAGCTGCACAAGCACTAATGTCACCATCAAGAAAATCTAACAAATCTGAGGTAGAGGAAATCAAAGACATCCAAGAAGACATAAACTCCACTAAAGCATTACCAGCACCGGATCAGGAAGAGGAGGAAGAAACTGAAACAAAGAAAGATGTTGAAGAAGTGGTTTCAAAACAAGATCAAGAAGGTGATTTGCTGGATTTAACTGGTGAAGCGGGCGATACAACATGGTCGGTTGGAGATAGTTTGGCATTGGCGTTGTTCGATGGAGAGGTTGCGACTGAGGCTGCGTCTGGACCGGGGTGGGAAGCGTTCGATGATGATTCGGCGGATTGGGAGACTGCTTTGGTGAAATCGGCGACGAGGTTGTCGGGACAAAAGGGTGAGCTTGGAGGTGGGTTTGATCATTTGTTGCTTGACGGTATGTATCGATACGGTGCGGTTAATGCATATACGGCTTATGGAAGTAGTGGGAGTGCGAGTAGCGTTGC
>JABAYD010045134.1:0-14074 GCA_014822095.1 Diplotaxis tenuifolia | reverse complement strand
AAAAAACAAATCACGTAATTACATTAAGGGAAACATTTAAGAAAGAAATAATCAAAATAAAAAGAAGCAATTATTTTAATTTATTACCCATGAGTCCATTCAGCTTGGATGAATGGTCCAAGCCTCAATGTCACATACATGCCATTCTTCTCAATCAACTTTATGAACTTCACCAAGTCAACTCGTCCCGAAAAGTTAAACTAATGAAAACAACCATAGCAAACGAAAAACTTTACTAAAATTCTTCATATCTATATTTATTTATGTTTTATATGTTGTATGAATAGATTTGAGTTTGCAATCACCTTCCCTTGTTCAAGCTCATGGACATTCCAGAAAACATATGTTTGAATCGTGTTCAAACCACCTTGTTTGGCTCTCTCGATGATACTAGGCCACATCTAGACAAGATCCAAAAAAAAACTTTGTATCAATACAAGGAATCTTATAAGAAAAATAGATGATAATTTGATTGAAATGTATATACTTCAGGAGTGCTTCGAGGATAATGGATAGAGCCGGAATAAAGAAGCTCTCTTTTGCCATCGATGATCAGAGATGTTCCATCATAAGTCACTTCCTTATTATTCGTCTTCTTTTTCACCTCCTTTTTTGAGGCCAATGCGCAAGAAGACGAGAGGAGAACCACAAGAACGGCCGCTAAGAGCCATCGATCAAGAGAAGGTTTTCTCATTGCACTCTCTTTTTTTTTTCTTGTATTTATTTTGCTAATTTTTGTGACGTACGTAGAACAAGAAGAAGTTCTCTTGGAACCTCGTCCTTGTTGGAGGAATAAAAGAAACAAGGAGAGCTCAAATAACAAGCTCTGAAAAAAGACAATGATATAAGAGAATGTTTCAAACTCAACGTTTCAGGTCTCAGAGATCTTTACGGGTCTGAAATAGAATCTACCGTAACTTTTAAACTCCTATTTTCCTTTTTTGATTTTCTATTTTTAAAGTTTGTTTTAGCCTAATTCTCGTCAAATATGAGGGCAAACACCGAAAAAAATCTCTCTTACCATTCCATAACGGATTATTTTAACTAGCCAGGTTGAAAATATTGTGTCACCATGATTGTCTACAATTTTTGTTTTGATATTCTCAGAGTTCACAAGAGATCCCATTCACTAGTTCACTTTTTAGAAAGCAACATAGGATATAGTACTATAGTAGCTAGACAAATCTGCTAAGAATGAAAACAAAAGCCCAGTCATGCACGTCACATGTGGTCTGAAAGTTAAAAACATCTGGCCATGTCGCTTTTAGATTTACCAATAAGTCATCTTTATTTCAGTTTGTACTTTATATAAACGAAAAAAATTAGTTTCACCACTTAATGTGTATTTTTTTACTTCTAAAAGTAGTGTATATACATATACAAGTATTTAGTGTATATACGTAGTTAATGTCTTTTTGTAACACACAAGTAGTTAGTGTCTATTTAGTGTCTATTGTGTTATTTTGTTGTGATATTGTGTTGTTCGTATCGATGCAAGTACGATATGTTGTGTATCGATTCTTATTCTATGGATTTTTATTATAATATGTTGTGCTTTCAGGAAAGAGCACTTTGATGCAGATGTTAGTTGCCAAGAAAGAAGGGCTTCTAGAGCTAGTCATAGCACACATCCTACTTGAGCTTTTGAAGATTCTTGAGAAAGGGAACTCAACTATTGGTAAGCAATTTTACATGCACTTTTTTATATTCTTTTATTCACATCATTTTTAATTGTTTAGGTTGATAACGTCGTCTTTGGTCGTAATGGAGACATTGAGCTAAAGAAGTGAGATGATGTGTTGGTTGATTATGATGACACATGGGCGTTTGTAACAGTAGCTTGTTCTTAGCGCATGGGAAAGAACCATTTGTGCCGTTCAATCCCAACAAGGTAACACATTTCTTTTTATGTTTATTAAATTTTGGAAGTTAATAATTAATAAGAAACATTGTGTATAATTTTACGCGGTGATGGCTGAGGTGAAGAAGCCTTTAGCGGTGATGGCCGATGCGAATAACCTTGTGCGGTGGTTTAAAAAAAAATTCTTAACGATGTTCAGTTTGTGTGCACTTTTTCTTTTTGTCTTTGCGCTATCTTTTTTAATCCATATTTGGGTTCTTTTCATGTTGTCAATGAAAAGATGGATACATAATGTAATGATTATAAACCGAAGAAAGAACTATATTCACATTATTAAACTACTGTAATGCTATTCAGATCATTAAACCAAATTCATCAATGATGATTCCCCAAGAGGAGAACTATATTCACATTATTAAACAACTTAATGCTACTCAAATCACCAAACCAAATTCATTCATCAAGGATGATTCATTCCAATCGTTACCACAAGAGTAACGTCACCAATACACAGTGTAGCTAATACACAAGTAATTACCAAACAACCTTTTATATAGACTATTAGAAAACCAAAAAGATATTGGAAAAAGGAAAATCTGAATTTTAACAGAAATCCTAGTTCCACCTCATCTAGATTCTAAAATTAACCAAAATTACATTTCGGTTTAGTTATTAGTTAATTTAGATTTTCATTTTTATTTCTGAAAATAAATGATTTTTTTGGTTTCAGTTATGTATATTTTTTTTAAAAGTCATATATTTTGAATAAATTTGGGTATTTCGGTTATTTTCAATTCTTTTGGTTAGTTTGGTTATTTTTCTATTTTTAATGAATAAAAAATAAAATTAAGCCAGAACCGAACCAAACCAAAAATTAAACTATTTACAAATTTTATCGAACTAAACCGAATTCAAAACCATAACCCGAACCAAAATAGTTGGACAAAAAAGACATGGCTAACTAATTATAAAGGGCTGAGGAAAACATAAATATTTAAGGATTATTAACATGTGATATTCTAGTCTTTGCCTTTTTATTAAATTTTTATTTTACTTTTGAGTGTTTATTTTATAGATAACCTGTAATGTATGTAAACATAATTTAAATGTGGTTTAAGTACAGTAGAATCTCTTTATATTAATATGTTGAGATTTTAAAATTTTATTAATTTATAGAGATATTAATTTATAAAAAAGTTTTTTTATTTTATATTTTTATTTTAAAGTGTTAATTTTAATATATACTGTATAAACATTAATTATTATTCTTAGTTTTGAAATTTGATATTATATTAATTATATTATATCATTTAGGGTATATAATATATATTGCATATACTTTAAATGGAACAATCCAAAGGGAACAAACATGAGGAAGGTTGAGGCGTCTCCATTACCGTTACCAGATGATGTGGCTGTGGAATACTATCCAAGACCAACCACCGTATAAGAAGAGGAAGGAGGAGGAGGAGACGTGTCCTATATCGGCACTACCATATGACGTGGCTCTGAGCTGCCTGACTAGAGTCCCTATATCGGACCACCGGGCTTTATATCACCTCTCCAAGAGTTACCGCTCTCTGATGTCTACCCCTGAGGTCTACAAGATCCGATCGCAGCTAGGTATCACCGAAACAGACGTCTATGTATCCTTACGCACCTCTCCTGACCCAAACCCAGCCTGGTACATGTTACTGTTGGGACAGTTCAGCAGATTTGGTGCGCTGAGATTTCTTTGGAGAGACGAGGAGGAGAGGAGGCGAGATTTGGGGCAACATTGAATGGTCTCATGCGGTCATGACAATTGATGATGATGATCCATTTGCTGGTCCTGGTCGTTGTAAGGTTTTGCACTCTGTTTATGTCACTCTTTGATGAACTTGCCTCACTCTCTCTCTCATTAAAACTATTATTGTTATTAGTATCTTCACTTTTAGTCCTCTTGAGATATATGTCATGACCATTTTATGTTTTTATATCTTACCAAGTCCTCCCTCGATAGCTTATATTTTGCGTGCTCTCTTGCTCAGTTCATAGTGTCATCTCCGGCTAGTCATAAGCAATTAATTATTTGTTTTGTTATCTATTATTGATGATTAACTTCTTCTTTTTTGAAAGAGTGTAGGAGTTAGCCTATGTTTTGGTAGTTCGTACAAGGCCTATATGGTTGGTTACAGCTTCCTTTTTTTTTGAGTTTTGTTTTGGGGGAATCCGTGTGTTTCCGCAGGCTTTAGTATTTTACTGTGTATCTTTCTATTGTAAAAGAATTATATCACAATTATAAAAGAATGCAAGTCACAAAACCAAATGCAAAACTGCCAAAAAAATAATAACTTAACACTGAGTATATAACTAAACATATAGAAAAGACAAGAAAAACACAAATAAAAAATAAGTGAAGGATGCCCTAAAAACTGAATATAATTAAACATATAGTAAAGCCAGCTTACAAAACATAAATGGAAAAATACACACCATACATATAATGAACCTCTAAATTGAAAGGCAAAAATAAAGGTAGATGATACTTATTATATATACAATAGAAAAATATACAACAAAAATGCAAGTTAAATGATGAAAATAGATACTTTTACAAAATTAAAAACATCAAAAATGGAAGAATAAAAAAACTTATTCGTGACAGCATTAATCCCAAATATACAAAAAAATAAAAGTTATAATAATGACCCATATGCTCCCTATTTTAAAACTAATAAAAACAGTGCCGAAAATTAGTATTCAACGTAATATCATTACAAAGACTTTACTTTCAAGAATTTCATAAACAATACTCTAAGGAGAATAACAACTGAAAAGAAAACAAAGTATTGAATTAGTTCATCTATTTAGGGTGTTAATCATGTCCTCCATTTATTTGGTTTCAGGAATAGAAAATATATTTGATAATATTAAAAAAAATTGTTGTATAGAGTATAAATTTTAGTTAATTTATTTATAACTTTAATGTTTAAATTATATTCCTTCTGTTTCAAAGTTATCAATGTGATAGAAACAAATTGTTTCAAAAGGATATATTTATAATTCCGATGTAGTTTTATTAGGCAATAACTATAAATTGTGAACTTCAAATAAATTAACTATGAGTACTAAATTTTGAATGGTTAAAATTATGAAAATAGTTAATCAAAAAAATAATGTATTTGTGATATAAATTTAAGCTGACTTTTTAACAGATATGAAAATTTTAGAAATATACATATTTTTGAAAATTAACTTTATAAACAAATAAACTGCGCGTAGCGCGGTAAAATCTCTAGTTATACCTAAAACGGAATATAGACACCATGTAAAATTCAGTGGAAAATATCACAAAATATTAAAGTACCTACGTTTATTGCCAAATTACAAGATTCATTTAACAAAAAAAAATGTTCCCTCATTTATTCAACAAATACATATGGGTCCCACGATCACACTAAAAAGAAGTTGCGAGTCAGGAACGCCAACTTTCTTTGGGTCATACACTCGCTCAAAAAGGCATTAGTGAATGTTTTGTCATAAAAGATATCAAACAGTCCATCCACCGTGTAAATCTTCCCATCCCTCACCAAACAGTCGTGAACATAGTTATGACGTTGCGTACTCGGCAAAGGCAAAGACTCCCAAGCTTTAGTGTTTGGGTCAAACACCTTTCCCCAGCTCGAAGAATAATCATGCCATCTTCTGCAGGTTTTACTTCTGCAAACATATATGTCCAGGCCTCCTCAATCTTAAAAGAAAATGCTTTTGCATCTTGCTTCCATGTATCAAAACTTGACTCATAGTTCCGCTGAAAAATATTTAGTTTTAGTATGTGTGATTAAAATACTTTAGGATAAAACTTAAACCTCTATACCTTCGAAACCTCAAACTTTGAACTCCCAAGTGAGAACATATGTTGTTCGTATTCTTCTTGTGGGATCTCGTTGAGGAATTCTTTGAACTTGGGAAAAGCGTGTACGTTGTCACACTCCCTGCCTTCCAATGGTAGCCAGAGCCAGCCAGTTTTTCACTAAATAGGCATAAGAGTATTTTAACTGCAGAAAAGTAGTGCGGAGAACTAGTCAAAATTGGGCCTGCCATCCAATTCGTGACGTGGATGATCCGCCAAATCCATTGCTGACTTCACCACGATCGATTAGGTGAAACGGTTCTGCAAAGTTTGTTTGTTCATACTGTGAGCACTCCTAGCTTCAAAGAAACTATGAGTCAACAATGGGAGCTTCCTTGGTCATACACTAACACACGAGACTCCTAATTAATGCTTTCGAGAACTCCTTCTCGTAGAGAACAAACTCATTCTTCACAGTGAGTTCAACAAGCTAAAACAAATACATAAATAAGTTGAAGGTCTTTAAATTGTTGAAAATTCACGTATTCAAATAAGTTGTGAGTCAGAGATGGCAACTTTCTCTGGGTCAGACACTCGCTCAAAAAGCTATTAAAGGCTTTAGAGAATGTTTTGCCTGAGAAGATACCAAACTCATTTTTTGTACACTTTTTCTTGATTCATATTTTGGATTTATTCTCTTCGTGTTGTCACTGAAAATATAAATATATAATGTAATGATTATAACCCATAAAATTTGTTTCTAAGATAAAGACTTATACCATGATCCACATGTTTATGCCTATGTCGAAATCAAGAACCAACAAAAGTGAAGAACCATTTCTTTGTTTTTCTTAACTCACAAAACATTTGATTTATGAACACAAAGAATCATGCAATCACTTAACCATGTAATATGGTACTTGAGACATTATTTTGTAATTTGTTGTGATATGTTGATCGAATAGCATACTTTCAATAATCATGTAGCCAAAATAAACACAAAAAGATAGAACGATTGTGAAATCAATAAGTTGGATTGTCTCCTATCATAATCTGTTGGAAATCAAAACATTCTTGATATTATGGTTGAGCTATATAATGATATTTACTTCAAAATATTATCGAATTTTACAGAGAAATTTATTGTCCCAAATGCAATTAATGATCATATTCAACTGAGATGAACCAGACCAACTGATCTCCAAAATAATATTATTGGTTTTTGTGAGATACTCTGCAAACTTTTAGTACTAGTTTTCTGCTTAACCATGCATATATATCCATATTAACAATAAAGCACAGCAGTGATTTAAAAAAAATATTGCAATGTCATGGTAATCTTTGAAGATGTTGATTACTCCAGAATAAACTACTTTTGTATACACCTTACTTCATTACCAATTTACCACAATACAAATTACATTTTTTTTTTCAATTTATGTATTTTTTAACTCACTCTTATCTTAGAAATTACATACCCATGGGTTTGGCCTTCATGGGATTGAATTCTCGCGCTTTTCCAAACAGAAACATGAGCCTTCTTCCATTATGGATTCTCGATCTTTGTTTGGACAGATCTGTGCTACCTATGTTGTTTTAAAGATCCTTCCTACTACCTATGAAAATAAACAATCTAGTTACACACAATAGCATTTACAATAGGTTGTACTGTATAATTGTTAACCTTCTATTTATCAGAAAGGACGCAATAATTCTGTTACAAGCTTTAAACCTAACCAAGATCTATCTAATTTTTGGTATAGACTGTACTTTCCTCAAAGATCACAGAGACAAGAGTGTGGAATTATGTGAACTATACATTTACTCATGGGCCGGCCCATTATTTTCCTTAATTATTGTTGGACCAGTTCTCATGTCTGCTTCCACAGCACAATATTTTCATAGGCTCATAGTCATAGCATCTATCTTCTGCAGTGGATAGATAATAGGGAATACAAAGAGAAAAAGTTATCTATGTTTGTTTCCATGCAAGAGTGAATAATACTCTTTGATGCAAATTGCAGTGAGCCTTATTTATACAAATGTTGACAACTTACTAGCTTAACCAGGGGCTAACAAACTCTCTTTAACTCTAGTAATAAACTAAGCATGACAACCACGTGTAACTCATTTTTTTAAAGTGCTTGTATTCGCACACACAATCAAATTATATCCCTCCACTACTCTATCAAACCTAAAAGATTTAAGATCTCATATCTGGATAATTTCAAATTCAACTAGCTATTTCATCTGGCCACGTTGAAGCCTTTGTAACAACCAAAGAGAAACTTACATTTTTTTCTTTAAAGTTGAACAGATGAAATTCAGAC
This sequence comes from Diplotaxis tenuifolia, assembly GCA_014822095.1. Lineage (NCBI taxonomy): Eukaryota > Viridiplantae > Streptophyta > Magnoliopsida > Brassicales > Brassicaceae > Diplotaxis > Diplotaxis tenuifolia. Next base: position 6,048 of record JABAYD010045134.1, on the reverse strand, counting down.
AAAAAAATGTCAAATCCAAATTTATTTTATAATGTCAGTATTCAGGACTCCACAACTTACATACAACATTTATCTAATGTGGCCAAATCTACATCACATATGGACAGCAACCCTAGGTTCTCTATACCCACACAAACCAAACAAAGATTCTATGGCCTTTACTGTCTTTTTCGTTTCATTCTTGCTCTGCACTTTCTTCCAGAACTTGTGTAACAATAGCATGTGGTTCTATAAATCCAAGGTGTCACATTTTCACAAGTAAATTTCAAGCAAACAAAAGCTCTCATCAAATGATGATACCGACTATTATTATAAAATCTTTGATGTTTAAATTTGTAAAGATCATGAGACAGAACCAAGGTCACACAACACAAGTACACAACAAAAGTTTTTGTTTTGGTCTTAAACATATAAATATTACAAAACAACACACAAGATCCACACATGATGAAGATTATATATCATGGCACATCTGATCTCTTCCCATCTTTCTTCCTTTGCCTATTACAACCACACAACGACCAATCAAGAATCTTGTTCACTCGTTTTAGATGCTTGGTCTCACGTTCAAACGGCTCGCTAGCTTCTGTCCCAATGACTTATCAGCCTGTTTCACACATATTTAACCAATCAGTATAAGAAAATATTACACAACTACACAAAGGCTAAAGTAAACAGACAAAGACAGTAAAATTAATTGTCAGATTATTATACCTGAGACCAGTAAGAGATCCAGATGCTGCGGATTTCATGTGTGATGCGAGGGTCGGATAAGGCATCAATCCATCTACCGATGAAACGTTCTTGCCTGAAGTTAAAATCAAATATAAAACAATAAGTTCATGTAAATGTATTTGAGTAAAAAAAGTAAAAATAAGAAGAAAGAGTAACCTCTCTGGTGTAAAGGAACGGTATCTCTCTCCAGGCTCCTTGAAGTTGTTCTCCTTCTCAATAATACACTACACAACATACTTTAAATTTTGTAGAAAACTATTAAAGTTGGATTAATATTCTTAAAAAGATGTGTATCTGTATTATTTTTGTAGAAAACTACTATTAAAGTTGGATTGCAGTCTAGATATTCTTAAAAAGGATTATTAAAACATTTGTTTCACGCATATTTATAAACCTGGCAAGAACCAACAAGTGAAGTTTTGACCATAGTATAAATGTTTCATATGTCATGGACTGTAAACGTAATCTTGAGGGGGGTAATGTGGTAGAATTCTATTGACAATTATGCTAAAACAGAACAAAAAATTAGCCTCCTTATCTCCTTAGTATAAAATCAACCTAACTTTGTCATTATAGTATAAATATTTTTATAATCCCAATATTAACTTTTCATTAACTAAACATAATACAATTTATTATTACAATAATATTAGTTTTGAAAAGAAATAAATAAGGGATAATGGGTTAAGGAAATTAAATAAAAAAGAAGGATAAAAACGATGATTTGTCAAAAAAATTCAAAAAAAATATTTAAACAATAAAATTAAATTAAAAATTAATAAAAATCCAAAACACTAAAGAAAAATCCATAAAATTGAAAAAAAATCAAAAAATTCTAGAAATAAAACAGAATTTTAAAATAAGATAAATTACACTATAGAAAATTAAATAAAAAATTTCATCAAATGTAACTGTAATTAGTCTACCCCCTTTGTCATCAGCCGAAAACACCCATCTCATTGTTACACTTAATCCACACACACAGAAATTCGTATAGATATGCATCATACAAGAAAAGTTGTGAAAATCAGAAGAAAAACAATGGAGAAATCTAGATTGGATGAACAAGCCAACCTTTAGTCGATACTTTTTGGGTTTTTTTTACAAGAGAAATTGATTTCCCACGTTTAAAGCAACTACAAAGATTACAATTTTTTTAAAAATATTTTCCTAAATAATTTCTAAAATTTCAGAATTTTTATTTATCTTATCCGTAGAATGTAGATTCTACACAGTGTAGAAACAATAACATGTTCCTACAAGCAGATTCTATTATTAGTAGACTTCTGAGTTATGTGTAGAATACGTATTCTACGTGTTTTGGAATTGATTCAAAAAGTAGAATCTGCATTAAGTTATTTTGTAGAATCTTTTACATTAGGTAGACGTCACATTCTTCTTATTTAGAGTTCTTTGTAAAGTAGATTATCAGTTCTAAAAAAAAGTAAATTTACTTGTTTAACGTGGAATATGATTTCTACCATGTCATTTTTCGTAGAAAATAAAATCTACTTTCATAGAATATTATTAAAATTTTTAATTAAAGAAGTTTTTCAAAAAAAATATCAGTTCGTGTATATAGGCATTTCATTACTTGTTTGTATTTTTTATTATTATTTTATTCATATAACAATTTATTTTATTAAATTTTAGAAATGAAAAGGATAAAAAAGAGAAAAATGGACAAAAAAAAAGTTTTATACCAAAAGAATAAGAAGAATGATTTTTTTGTTGCGTTTCAGCATAATTACCAATTCTATTTTATATGTCATACTATACATTCAAGATTTACAGTGTGACTTAAGAGTATAGCAAACTGTAGTAGTTATTGTTCTTTCCAGGAGGTTGGCCTATACTGAGTCTATGGCATCAAAGACATGCTACATGTGCAACTTCGTTAGCTTTTAGCTTCTTCTAAGCGTGACTTAGCACGATCAAGTGTGATTTCTCTGCGTTCTTTCCTATGCCACGGTGTTGTCTGGAATCTAGCTTTGCTATTTGTTTGAGCAATGCCTTCAAATCGACTAGAGGAGCTGTCGTTGGTCGCCCATGAGCACACTGTACGACGACATAATGGGTTATTTGATTAGAAGATTGAATCATTTTTAAATTAATGTTTCGTTCTTACCTGGAAACACAGTGAGGTCTGCTCAAGTCCATCGATTATTAAAGAGCACTCTGAAGGTAACAGAGAATCTCCGAACATAATTGCACCTTAACAGTTGTACCTGAAACCCAAAAATATTGAAAACATTAAAAAATACTCAAAAACGTAACATAAATACCTGAAAAAAGAAATTTTAATTCTCAAAAAAACAAAAGATTACCATAAATCTGACTTGAGGAACTGAAAATACCTAAAAATATTTCATAAAATACAAATTATTTTTTAAAACTTTAAACTTATCCGAAAAAACTATACTCAGAAACTTTGATCCGAAACTTAAAAAAATATTCATAAAACCGAAAACACATTAGAAATACCTAGGGATGTTCAATCCGGTAAAACCAAACCATTTAAAACCGAACCGAACCGAATTAGAAAAATAGTTTAAATTTGGTAGTGCCGAATAAACCGAATGGATGTTAATTTTATTAAACGGCGGTATATGGATATGGTTTGGTATATAAACCGATAAAACCAAATAAACCGAAGAAACTGATTAACTAAAATATATTAGTATACTTATATGCTGGTTTTATAATAAAACTACTAATTTATATAAACCAAAATACCAAAAAACTGAAAAAACCGAACCGAAACCGAACCAACATCGAATTGAACATCCCTAGAAATACCGAATACATATTTGAAATACCTAAAAATATACACAAAATATTCAAGTACTTTGTGCCAAAATTTAGAAAAGTAAATCTGAAATTAACCAAATAATATTTATAGATAACCTGGTATATGTACATAACATTTTAGAAGCGGTGGAACTAGGATTTATGTTAAAATTCATTCAGATTTTCCTTTTTTCAATATCTTTTTGGTTTTATATTTGTCTATAGAAAGAAAAAAAAAAGAAAGAATTGATTTCTCTCTCTTTGAGTTAAGCTCAAAGAATAAGGAAACTTAGTTGAAAAGTTACGATGCCTGAATCCTTTAGCGTCGAGGAATTGGAAATAAAAGGATTAGGAAATATGGAAAAAGGAAATATTTGATCTATATATAGAGAGCATTGTTGAGAGATATGGGATCAGATTTTGAGAGAGATTGAGAGTGACCTAATATTTGATTGATTGAATAAGAGAAGGACTTGTTGTTTTGGTTGTGATTGTATATCTGTGTACCTAGAAACAATCGAAAGGGAGGAAAGATGAGGAAGGTTGAGGCGTGTCGGTCTGTGGAATCCCTCTGGAGATACTATCCGAGAACAATTTCTCTCCTTAAGGCAAAGTCGAATCTGAAAAAGAAGACGAGGTGTCCTATATCGGCGCTACCGTATGACGTGGCGCTAAGCTGCCTGGCTAGAGTACGTAGATGTGACTACCCGTCCTTATCTCTGGTCTCCAAGAGTTATCGATCTCTAGTGGCTTCCCCTGAGCTCCACAAGATGCGATGGCAGCTGGGTATCACCGACACAGAGGTCTATGTATGCTTACGCACCCCTCCCGACCCAAACCCAGCCTGGTATATCCTCCGCCGCTCCTCCAGTCTCATCCCGATCGCTTCTAATTTCCCCTCTCCGCATCTGGAATCGTCCGTGGTGGCACTGGGCTCGGCGGTCTATGTAATCGGTGGAATGTTACAGGGCATCCCAACTCGGCATGTCTGGCGCTTGGATTGCCGCACACACACGTGGCATCGCGTCCCTTCCATGGGAGTGGCTCGAGCTTCCGCCGCTGCCGCCGTCCTAGACGGGAAGATTTACGTGGTGGGAGGCTGCTTCAGGGATGATGATGATTCTTCCAAGTGCTGGGGAGAGGTGTTTGACCCAAACACCCAAGCTTGGGAATCTTTGCCTTGCCCGAATACCCACATTGGTTATCTTCACGATTGTGTGGTGAGGGACGGTAAAATGTATGCAGTGAATGGAGTGGAGAAAACGCACTACTACTCTCCAAGTGAAGGCAACTGGGGATTAGGGAATCGCGGTGTAGTGGCAGGAGGGCCTAGAAGGGATTGGTGTATCATTGGTAATGTTATTTATTCTATTAATAAACATGGGAGAATATTTTGGTGTGAGCAAGAGGAGTTGGATTGGCGCCAAGCAGAGGGTATTATGAATTGGTGGAATGAGGTCAAGGGTTTGGAGGCTCTCACTGGGAATGGGAATCTCCTCTCTCGTTCTAGGCTGGTTCACTTTGGTGTGGAGATGGTGAATGGTTACCACAAATACAAGCATCAGTTTTCTGAAAACAAAGAGTTGGCAGGTTTACTTCCTGGGGCCAGACTTTGCACTTCTGCTGGTGCCCACAACATGTTGCTCTTCTGGGACGACATGGTGGGAAATATTCAGAAGATTTGGTGCGCTGAGGTTTCTTTGGAGAGACGAGGAGGCGAGATTTGGGGCATCGTTGAGTGGTCTCATCCGGTTATGAGAGTTGGTGACGATGATCCTTTCGCTCGTCCTCGTCGCTGTAAGGTTTTGCATTCTGTTTCTGTCACTCTTTGACCTGACCTTGCCTCCCTCTCTCTCATTAAATTAGTATCTTCACTTTTAGTCCTCTTGAGATACACACTGTCATGACTTTTAGAGCGTTCAACAAATTTTCTTGTCCTTTATGTTTATACTGATGATGCCTTGCTTGGTTATATTATTATAAATCATGATGTATTATTTTGAAGAACATGAGACAAATCCAAGGCACACAACACAACAAAAGTTTTTTGTTTGGTCTTAAACATATAATATTACAACACAACACATAAGATCCACATGATGAAGATTATATATCATGACACATCTGATCTCTTCCCATCTTTCTTCCTTTGCCTATTAGAACCACACAACGACCAATCAATAATCTTGTTCACTCGTTTTAGATGCTTGGTCTCACGTTCAAACGGCTCGCCAGCTTCTGTCCCAATGACTTATCAGCCTGTTTCACACATATTTAACCAATCAGTGTAAGAAAAATATTACACAACTTCACCAAGGCTAAAGTAAATATAGATAATGGCAGTAAAATTAATTGTCAGATCATTAAACCTGAGACCAGTAAGAGATCCAGATGCTGCGGATTTCATGTGTGATGCGAGGGTCTGATAAAGCATCAATCCATCTACCGATGAAACGTTCTTGCCTGAAAGTTAAAATCAAATGTAAAACAATAAGTTCATGTAAATGTATTCGAGTAAAAAAA
>JABAYD010045132.1:0-13942 GCA_014822095.1 Diplotaxis tenuifolia | reverse complement strand
TAGAATATTTTTAGAAATTTTACCAATCTGCTAATTGCTTCCCAATCTGCCTTTGTTGGTGGACCAATCCTTTTTACCCCTTCCACTTTCTCATTAAACCAATCATTGTAGAGCTTGTCTTCCTTTTCCATCTTATCAAAAGCCAATCTGAAATGCAAAGCTTTCTTTAACATTAGGTAAGTGGAGTTCCAGCGAGTTTTGACATCTAGAGGTAGGCTACCTTTACCTATCTTACCACTTTCAACCTTAAGTTCAAAAGCTTTCAACCTTTCTGTGGATGATCTAACATAACATATTCCATTCCTAATGGCAGAAACACATGTATCAACATCCTTTAATCCATCTTTAACAACTAGATTGATGATGTGAGCAGCACACCTCATGTGGAGGAACTCACCACCTAACACAAAAGAATCGATACCTACTCCTTTGAATTCTTGCTTAAACCTCCTTAAAGCTGAAGTATTTGCTGTAGCATTGTCTACTGTGATTGTGAAGACCTTTTCTATCCTCCAATCAGCAAGGCATTCAAGTAGAACTTTTGCTATGGTTTTCCCTTTATGGTCTGTGACATTTTTAAACCCAATGATGAGCTTCTTCAAGCACCAATCAGCATCAATCCAGTGAGCTGTAATGACCATGTAGCTGGAACTAGTTGTTGGAGCAACCCAAATATCTGTTGTGAGTGAAACCCTCTGATTCCCGATCATTTTCCTCATTTCTTCTTTCTTTTTCACAAACATCTGCACAATATCTCTACTTGCAGTTCTTCTAGAAACTGGCTTGCAAAGCTTCAATCTGTGACAGAAGTATCTCCACGCCACACTCTCAACAAAAGCTAAGGGAAGCTCTGCCAATACTAGCAGCTCATTTGTTGCAGCCTTAACTACAGCGTCGGATACTACTCCAAACTTGACAGCACCATCCTTTTCTTGATCTAGCTTGGTCTGTTTTTTAGACGCTAGAAATGCCGTGTACCTTTTGCAACTTTTCAGATGTTTTCCTAGATTGGAGGTACCTGAACTTGTAGCGCATGCCATTTCTCGCCCACAATAGTTACAATTGCACTTCTTTATGTTAGTCTTCACCTTTGTATAATGCGCCCATACCCATGACCTTTCTTGGGTCTGTCTCTTCTTCTTCTTAGCTTTAGGAACTCCTTCACCTCCTGCTGGATTGTTTTTCCTCTTGTTTGCATCTGTAGCATCAATCTCAGGTTCGCTTATATCTTCTTCTTCCTCCATTTCTTCATCATCCACCATGTTTTCAACATCTTCAAAAGCAGGTTCTGTGGATGAATCCATCTACCAAATACAAAAATAAACATTACATTAAATCAATAATGAAAAAGGAGACTTGACTAATCAAGTAATAGAAACAATTATTCAAAAAACTCAAAACAGAGAAAAAAAAAAAGAGAGAAAGATATGAAGAAGAATAAGCAAGAAACGAGTCACAGGGAAGGTTTGAAAAAAGTGGAATCTTAAATGAACTTAGGTTTGTAAATCTAGTCACGTAGTTCACAGAGGATGTTTTCTTTTTTTTTTGCTAAATGTTCACAGAGTATGTTTGAAAAAATTATTTTAATAACAAAGAAAGAACCACAAAGTTCCACTTATTTCTACAAGATTTAGACATTGGTGATAAATTCGTATAATTTTAGAGAAACAAGACTGTGCTCATTGATACACAATTCGATCACAATTCAAAACTCTACAGATTAAAACGAAACCAACAACAGAACCTACAACTCTAACTGGTTTGATTCAACAACAGACCTTTAAGTTTCGAAATCACATACCTTAGATAGAGACAGCGATTTATGTCTCGATGTAACTGATTAAACAGAGGACGCGACGAAGGAATTAGGTTCTCCAGGGTGAAGGTTTTGTTTAACAAAGATTTAAAAGGATTCAATTTTGGAAGTGGAAGAGATTTTCTCGGGGGAAATCTAAACTGTCTTTGGAAAAAAAAAATCAGATTTGGGAAGTTTACAAATTGCTCATCATCTAATAAAAAAAAGGTAAGGCATAAAGTATCTAAATGTATAGAGGGTTTTGATTCGGTTCTATATGGGTATTATTCGGTTCTCGATTCGGTATGGGTTCGGTTCCGGTTCTTCGAGTATAACGTTTTTGTACCCAATTGGATAATTTATAAATTCGGTTCGGTTTCGGTTCGGTTTTTTTCGGGTCTATTCGGTTCGGTACTTCGGTTCCGGTTTTTTTGCCCACCCCTAAAGTTCTCCGGTTTTACAAATCAATACGATCTAATGAACAAACGGATCCATGTATGTTTTATCTAGATGAGCAAGATGATCTCGTGTATACTAACAAACAAGCTTCTTAGTTTCGTGAGTAAAAAAAAAAACTTATCAAGCGATTTCAATTTCAAGATGTAGTCGGTCTCTATGTACTCAACCTAGCAAAACGTCTCAAGTGATCTTATACAAACATTGAGCCGGTTCAAATGATCTATGTTACAGGTTGCAGACAATTGTTAATAAGCTCAAATGCTTTCAAATACGATAAGTCACAAATGATCAAAACATGTATTAATCAAAGCGATTCTTTTTCAAGTTAATGCATATGTATACGATTAGTTCAAGGAGATCAAAGTTCATATATGATAATGTTCTTGGTTCGTTATAAGCAATGCTATGGTTTTAAGTAAAAAAAACGAGATGATGAATCAAATAAGTTCAAGTTTTATATCAATTGAGTTCAAGCGATCAAATATAAATCAAAATGTTTTATGTAGACAAGGTGCTCAAGCAATAACGAGTACAAGCTCACGATTTTAACAAGGTCTCTGTAATGAGTTCAAAGTGATATAGCTCTAAACATATCATGCGAGTTCAAAAATCCGGTGTATGAGTAGAAGACAGCTACGTTGGAGCTCTCGTTGTGATGTCTCGTTGTGATGGTGTTGGTCTTGTTGTGGTGTGACGCTAGGAGATAGAACTTTTAGGTTTAGAATTTTAGGCGTTAGGTTTACTTGTTTTTTTTTTAATTGGTTTAGTTTGATATACCTGCCATAACTATGTAACCAATTTCAATATAGAAAATTTAAAAATATATTTATTTGTAATTTTTTTTTATTTTTTTTAGCTTTAATAATTCTATAATAGCAATAGTTATCTGCTATTATAAATTGTATAGTTGCAAAACTAATAGAACGCTATTGAACTAATATTTTAACATAGCACAATAAAAATGCTGTGTAAAATGCAAGAGAAAGATTGCGGGGGCAGACACAGCGTTTGCCATAACGCTGTGTTTCTATGTAATAGCGTTTTTCGTACGTTATATATGTGACATTTTCTTGTAGTGATAGGAGGTGTATATATATTTCCAAATTATAAACAAAACTGGTTGGTCCTTGTCGTGCAAGTTACGGAAAAACAAAAGTGTTTGGTTTTAAAACCTTTAGGTATTTAGACAAAACATGTAGATTGCGAGAACTAGACATGAAAAAGCGAACAATATAATCATGTGACAATGCGGTTATACATACAATGGTTCATAGAAATCTAGAGGTTCGAAACTCTATATCTAGACAATTAGATCGAACTGTCTTCTACGTATAATAAGGAACTAAACTAATCAAAACGTATGCAAGACATCAAATTTTCAAGTTCAATCCTATCAAGGTCGGATACAAGCTCATCATAATAGAGGTTTCAAGGCCCCGTTTTCAAACACACAAGAGATTTCAAGGTCTCAAAGAGTTCATTTTTAAACTCGGGAACATGGAGATCAAAACAATTCTATACAAGCAGGTATAGTTTCATTAGAACATTTGAACAAGTGATGCTGGTTTTTAAGGCAATGTCGAGACGATTTTTATGGTGATTCAAGCAAGCAATGTCAAGTTCATATGTTTCACATTTTACAGGTTTAAAGTCAAGCCGGTTTCAAGTTTATCAAGCAACAGTATAAGAGGTTTCAAAGCCTCGATCATACGCTTTAACTAGTAACGCAAAACACATTATGAGTAAAACAATACACACTGCGGATTCTATATACTTTGATATTAGCAGGTTCTAGTTCATTGATAAAATAGCAACATAGTTTTGATCAATCCGAGCAGTTCATGAAGGTTTCAAGGCCTTTAAGTTCTCCGGTTATTCAAGTTCTCCGGTTCTCAGTTCAAGCAAAGCGATTCATGTATATATATATAAGTTCTCCGGTTTTATCAATCAATGCGATCTAATGAACAAACGGATCCATGTATGTTTTATCTAGATGAGCAAGATGATCTCGTGTATACTAACAAACAAGCTTCTTAGTTTCGTGAGTAAAAAAAAAAAAAAAACTTATCAAGCGATTTCAATTTCAAGATGTAGTCGGTCTCTATGTACTCAACCTAGCAAAACGTCTCAAGTGATCTTATACAAACAATGAGCCGGTTCAAATGATCTATGTTACAGGTTGAAGACGATTGTTAATAAGCTCAAATGCTTTCAAATATGATAAGTCACAAATGATCAAAACATGTATTAATCAAAGCGATTATTTTTCAAGTTAATGCATATGTATACGATTAGTTCAAGGAGATCAAAGTTCATATATGATAATGTTCTTGGTTCGTTATAAGCAATGCTATGGTTTTAAGTAAAAAAAAACGAGACGATGAATCAAATAAGTTCAAGTTTTATATCAATTGAGTTCAAGCGATCAAATATAAATCAAAACGTTTTATGTAGACAAGGTGCTCAAGCAATAACGAGTACAAGCTCACGATTTTAACAAGGTCTCTGTAATGAGTTCAAAGTGATATAGCTCTAAACATATCATGTGAGTTCAAAAAAAAACAGGTTCATAGTTCTCGGTTCAACTATATTTAACAAAACAGTTTTTGCAGTAATCAAAACGAAACAAGTTCTCAGATTTAAGTAATGGCGAATGTTTCTAGTTATCAGGTTTCAAACAAAACGGATTCATGCTCTTCAAACAATCAAGATAAATCAAGGATCTAAGATCTTATAAGCTCACGGGTTCAAAACCGTTTACACGGTTCAGATTCAATAAACAAAAAGACAGTGAAGATTATACAAGTGAGCAGCAAAACGATCGAAAGGAAAACCATAAAACGATTTGCATCTTTACTAAAGAAAAACGAGAGAAACAATGTACGGCTCCATAAACGATAGATTCAAGCTCACGGTATTTAACAAGTTCACGGGTAATTATATATATCGACACCATGCGGCTTGCATGAATCGATATTGGTATGTTTAGGGTTTATAACCTTAAGATCTATATATTTTTTTTAGGTTTATAGATTTTTTTAAGGTTTCTAATGTAGTTATTAGAGTTTAGAGTTTAGTATTTAGAAGGTGTGGGTTTAGTAATCATAAATATTTCATAATTCAACCAATATGTATTATGCAAGTTCATTCGTTCTATTCTATTTGGGTTTATGATTTATATCTGGGTTTAAAGTTTAGTGATTATGATTTAGGTTAGTAATTAGGTGTAGAGAGGGGATTTAGTGTTTAAAATCAAAATAATAGGGGACAAATCGGTTCCATAATGTATGATCCAATTCATACGTATTCGCTTTACAAATATAGATAATTAATTTTTGGCTATTACAATTATAATCCGGATTATCAACAGATTATCCTTTATATTTTTTTTCAAATGATCCGGTTTATTTATGTTAAAATATAATAATATCCGGTTTATTTTTTTAATGATCCATTTAGATATCTTCTAAAAATAATTGCAATGGATAAGTGGTTTTATATCTTGATTCATACAAATATCTGGTTAAAAAAATACCATGATCTGTATGTTAGTCGCGAGTCTCAGTAATATGCAGGCCAATTCATTCATTTTGATATGTCTCTGTATTAATTTATTGGGGAAGTTAATCCGGTTACTAATTTGTGTTGGTTTTTCATATAATGGATGGTAGAATGGTAATTTCAATATATCTTCTCCGCTTGAGGCCTGCAACTTTTCTGGTTCAAAAATGGCTATTTCTATTATTTTTTCCAGATTTTTTACTCTTTCTATCACGTTTCTTCTCATTTTGATTTAGACTTTATAAATCTTAGATAGATTTAAAATAATTTTGATTTAGATTCATTAAACGAAATGAGTTGAGTCGCCATGTTTCTCTATAACTCGCCCCGTTCACTATAAAGCGGACATAGCAGCCAAAACATCCACTAATTTTCTCTATCTTGCCATGCTAGGCTTCAATAATTACACGGTTTTTATCCATTTAAATCCACATATTTTGATTTCAAAACCTTAATTGAATTTTCTTCAACAAATATCTACGCCGGCAATTTATGACACAAAAACTCACTAGTTGATCTCCCTATCTTACTAAGCCGGCAATTTTTTAATCTATTTTTTATTGCAATATATTAAATCAAATTGAATAAAATTAAAATAAAATTATTTTAGGTAATAATATTTTAAATTTGTATATATTAAAAAAATAACAATGATATAACGATTACAAAATTACAAAAACAATTGGAAGAATTGTTTAATAACAATTCCTGCGTAAACACACGAATACGAAAAAACATAACATGAATCGTAAAAATAATGCACATATGCATTTTTTTTTATTAAAATGAAATATAGTTTACAGAGTTTCACCAAAAACAGGATTTTCTAATGTTTTAAAACGTTTTAAGTATTGAACTCGCTAGTCTAGCCACATAAGTACTAAATTTTACTAAAGCTAACATTAATTTCCTAATGTCTAATCTTTTCTTAGAGTTCGAGGTCTTGTATATATAGTCTCTCTAAGTCAGTCATCTTTCCTTATTCTCAAGATTTAGAATATCCTTGTCTCGCTCCCCTCCTTATCCTCTTGATTCTGATATTTATCTCATAAACCTTATATTTATTTTCTTCTTTCCATTTTCTTTTATAGTGTTAACCGTCATAAGATTGGGCATGTGTATATTCTCTAGCCATAATCGCAAGCGCAATTTTTGTTGTAGGCCGTTTTGGGCCATCTTCGCGCATTTTGTAATTCCTCAAGGAAATCGTTAGCTTGTCCGAAATCTGTTTATGTATCGTTCGGTCTACTTGAAAGTTTTACGAGAAAACACGTCTTGCTTATTTTTGCCATAAAATTTCAACGGAAACTCTGGTTGAGATGAAATTGGCAGTATTTCGATCGACATTCAAAGGAGAAAATTGTAGCAATGTGTGAGTTGGACGAGGTGATGACGAGACCGCGAGATGGACGCATCTGTCTCGCCATGATGGTGAATGGTCGTGCCGATGGAGCGGTCTCGCCATGATGGTGATATGGTCGGGATTGAATGATCTCGCCGTCATGTCAAGAAAGGCGAGATGGACGCACCGGCTGGCTGGACAGACCGGTCTCACCATCATGGCGAGACGGCGAGGATGGACCATCCATCTCACCATCATGGCAAGACGGTCAGGATGAATCGGTCTTCCCATCATGGCGAGACGACGAGCAGGGACACACCGGTCTCGCTCTTGTTTGGATACGATGATTGGGTTGGTCTTGCCGTCATAGCGAGACGGAAAAGTAAGACGTGTCAGTCTCGCCATGACGACAAGATGGTCCAGGCAGTGTTGTATTGGTCCATGATTAAGTATACTCTCATAGCTTCAAAGCCTATTCCTTAAGTTTTTTTTTTCCATCGAGACTTCTCTGAAGTTACCTCGGGCGAGTTTTCTAAAATATTTCTTTCTCGTTGGTTAGTAGCATTGTGATCTTGGGCGCTGATTTTGAAATTACCGATTTTGACCCCAAAACTTATCCCCCAGCTCGTAAGTTTCGATGGTGATTTGTGCTAGCTAGTGATATGCGTGTAATCGGAATCTATGGCCAGGAATTCCTTTTTCCTTTTCTCGAAATATTTTTTGTTTGAATATTTTATTGCGGAGATCTATTCCATCCTCATATTCCTATAAGTACTCAAGCTTATTCTTCATTCACTCGACACTTTTCTCTGATTATCTTTTTTTGAGAGCTACTTCCCAAAGTAAGATGACTTACTCCATGATGAACTGAGAAGCCGCGATGCTGAGATGGATAATGCCCTTCAGGAAATTTCGTCGAGTTCTCCCGTTCTTGTGGTCGAGTTTCTCTCTTTTTGCGACAAGTTGATGGAGGATTTTCCAATGCTTGATCGTCAAATCATCCTGCCTCGCACGATGCAGTGGCTCCTGTGACAAAACTGTCTCCCACTACGGCTGTCGTGACTGTAAAAGCGACGATTGTGGTGCGGCCGGGTGTTGCGGATGTTGTGGAAAAAATGACGGGTTCCTCAACCACTCTGACCCGTGCTGTTGTGGATGATCAGGCATCTGAGTCCACACCTGCTCTCTCCTGCGATAAATAGATCATTTTAAGGGTTGTCGGGTCCTAGTGGGCCGCCGATAGGCCATAAAAGTACTTGCGCTAAACCTGAGATGGCAAGGAATAGAAGATGTATTAAAAGTGACGTGGTTGGGCCTTCGCCTTTGGGAGCATCTAACTTGAGTCTGATACCAAAGCACCATGCCAAGGTTTGATTGTAGGATCTTTTATGTGGCGGCTTCCTCTAAACCCCATTCTTGTTTTGTTTGCATTGTTTGTGTCTTTGACTGGTTGGATGATTAACGATTGTGGGTCTGAGGTCGAGCAACTCGCGAAGGAACTTGCTGCATCGAAATAAAAGTGGTGGCAGCTTGAGACAATGTTAGAGGTGATTGAGGAAGTCCATTCCCTCGGGATGTCGCAGTCAGAGGCTCGGATCTGCGAGCTTGAGAGGTATCTCGGGGAAACTGAAAGTTCTATGCTCAAGGCGAAGAAGGATAAGAAGTCTAAATCTTCAGCATTTCGTCGCTTGCAGCTAGGAATGTCAACCAACGACCTCAACCATGGGCCTGGCCCGTTAAGGCTTAGGGCGGGGCAGGATTGGGCCGGGGATTTGTAATCCCGCAAATGACGGGCCTCACAGGTTGCTACGGTGTGGGATTGGGCTTAAAGAAGGATGGCCCAAATTAATCTGTGTTTTACCCTAGTGTCCTGCAGCTTCTTCCTTCTCCTTTCATCTGCCACCTAAAAACAAAGGAGAGAGTGAGTGAGGGAAAGATGACTCACTAACACAAGAAATGGAGCTTCGGCGACAAAGATATGCTATGGTTCTTCCATCTCTGCTTCTAAGCTTCACATATCAAACATGCATGTACAGATATAAGTTTTTCATCTCGGGTTTTAAGTGTTTTTTTTTATGTTAAATTTTGAAGTTTCTTAGTTCATTAAACTGTCTGCTATAAGCCTCTAAGTACGTACTCGTATATATCATGTGCAGGTTCTCTGCTTTGATCCACCACTGCCGGAGCTTCCATCCACGACCGGAGCTTCTATTCAACTTGTACCTCCACCCACGACGATGCGACCTCCGAAGATAGATTTGCTTCCCTTCTTTATGGTTCTACATGCATGCAAATAAAATGATAGAGTCTATTGTAGATCGACCATGCATGTACTTGATGACCAAGAAGACCAAATAGATCTTCTGTGTGTTTTCTATGCTTGTTGTTTGATGTTGCTAACTAATGTAATATATTTTTTTTAAGTAATTTGAATTTTTACTTAGAGTTTAATAGAAATGCTAGACACATATATGGTGTTTATATGTTTCAATTTTTCTTCTTGTTTATTTAGAAGCTACATAGCTGCGGGTTTCTAAACTACCCGCTCATCACCTAGCAAATCACCAAGTATAATGTTCTGTCTATAAAAATCTGATATTGTTAGTATAAAAGTCTTCATTTATTATTTTTGTGTGATTTTTTTAATTGTCTTTGTCTCGGTTAGCTTGATATTTTGTTACTTGTTTTTGAAAATTATGATTGACTTGCATTACTTGTCTTGACTAGTTCAGCGGATCTTCGCTGCGTAGTTTATGAAAAATCATTCAAAGGAATGAAAAGTGATGGTTCATTAGCTACACCGCAAGATGCGCTGCAAAGTTAAGGCATGAGGGTGATTATTCATAACCTATAATCCGAAATTCACTATGATGTTAAGACAGAACCCGTGTTCTGTGTCATTGTATTACTTGTCTTGACTAATTCAGTGGATTTTTTCTGTGTAGCTGATGAAAAATCATTCAAAGGAATGAAGATTGATGGTTAATTAGCTACATTGCAAGATCTGCTGCGAAGTTAAGACCGAACTCATGTTGCTTGTGATGTTTGTTGTTTAACTTAGTTTGATGTTATGCGAGTGTATTATGTCTCTATCTCGGTTAGCTACTTGTCTTAACTCGATTCAGTCTCTGATATGTCTTTTGTATTACTTGTCTTGACTAGTTCAGTGTCCTTTTTGTGTTTATCTTGAGATGATGGGGTGATGGTGAACAAGGAGGCAGAATGAACTGGTTCAAACAACAAAAGCTCTAATAGTTAGCAGCATCATCCGATATAGCAGCTTTAAGGAATTAAGGTTAGTAAGGTCTTAAACGTGTGAGACTTGTTTAGCTTGGTTTGTGTAGGATATCGGATCACTGTCTTGTTTAGCTTGCATTAAGTAGGTTATCAAATCACTGTCTTGTTTAGTTTGTTTTGAGTAGAGAATAGTTTAAAACTGGTTGTGTACTTGTATAAATATAAGGAAATTTTAATAAAAAATATTTTTAAAAAATATTAGAATTTTAACAAAATTTAGAAACCCCTAATAAGCTTAGGTTAGTTCACGTTGAAACCAAATAAAAAAACGCAACTTGAGAGAGAGACCATGGGATCAAGGGGAGACCTAGAAGATCAATTCACGTTTGATCTGAATTACCCCTCATCAAATACTGTGGACTTGGAAACTCAGTAACTCATAGATTGTCTTGCTGCTAGTGAGGAGGTCGCTGATCAGTTCGCTGAAGGTGGTGTAACTGGTGTTGATGGAAAGAAGCAAGGAAGCAAAATAAAGCTTATCAATCTTGTCGATGAAATTGATGATTCTGATATTAAAATAACTCCATCAACCCAAACAACCAAGCCTCGCAGATGGAGCACTTTTAGAACAACCTCGAGGAAACCCATGTTGCAATCCACTATAGATGGTGGCATTGGCTCGTCCGCACAGGCGTGTAGTAAGGAGAAGTATGTTCCTATGAAGTATGTGATTCATGGAGGTAGAAGAAAGGCAATGCAATTGTCGCAAAAGAACAAGGCTGGGTCTAGCCAGTCGCCAAAGAAGAAGGTTGGGCCTACTCAGTCGCAAAATAAGAAAAAGAAGGTCGCGGAGGACATACCAAACTTTGACGATGAACTGGATGAAGAAGCCGTTGATGAGGATGAAATTGGTGAAAAGGAAAGGGAAGAGAAGCATAGATCCTATGTGTGGGTCAATTTCAAGATTGTCCGGAAACCCAAAGAAAAGTTAAAAGTTGCATGCAATCATTGCAAGAATGAGTATGCATGGCAATCCCACTCGCATGGAACCACTGGGTGAGAAGGCATCGTTTAAAATGTATCCAAGGAATCGAGGAAGGCAGCAATAACTTAATACCAAAGGGAAAGTAGTTTCTCTCAAGTATGATCATATTGTGTTCATCCATGGTAGCTAAAACAATAGTCCAACATGATCTACCTTAATCATACGTGGAATATGAAAAAGTGAGAGACACATGGAAGTACTTGAATGTTGATGTCCAAACTACTTGTCAAATACTGCGAGAGCATATGTGTCTCGCTTATATGAAAATGCGAGAGACACACTGAATAGAGAATTAGCGAGTCTTTCTGGACGAGTCTCCTTCACGTCTGACTTGTGGAAATCAGTGAAACGGGAAGAATACATGTGTTTGACAACAAATTACAGTGATGGGAAATGGAAGTTGAACAGCAAGATCCTTACGTTTTATGTTTTACCACCACCACATAACGGGTTGAAAGTTGTGGTTAGGCTCCTAGACAAACTAAAAGAGTTGGGAGTTGATAAGACGGTATTCCCAGTCACCTTAGATAATGCTACAAGTAATGATTCGAAGCAAGATATTGGTGAAATCGCAGCTGAATTTGAGTGATGATTTGGTTGTGTGGAGGAGAGTTTTTCCATGTCGGATGTGCAGCTCACATACTTAATCTCATAGTGCAAGATGGGTTGAAGGTTATTGGGGACTCTTTGCACAAAATAAGAGAGAGTGTTAAGTATGTATTAGGATCGGAAACGCGTGAAAATTTGTTCCAAAATGAGTGGATGATGCGGGTATATGAGATAGTGGGGGGCTTATACTGGATGTGACGACAGATGGAACTCGGCTTACTATATGCTTGAAAGTTCCATCAAGTACCATAAAGCATTTGTTAAGTTAGAAACATTTGATAACAAGGGTTAAAATGGCGTCGACACCTGAGGAATGGACTAGAACTGAGAATATATGCTGTTTTGTTGGTTCTTTTGCTATGACCACAAGCTTGGTGTCTGATTTGAAATACCCGACTTCAAACTTGTATTTCTATCATGTTTGGAAGATCCATAATTGGCTTCGATTGAATGGGGAAAGCGAAGTTGAGACTGTTAGATACATGGTCGACCAATGAAAGAGAAGTTCGATAAATGTTGGGATGATGTCAGGGGTGTTTTTGCAATGTCAGCAGTGTTCAATCCACGGTTTAATATTTCAATTGTCGAATGTTGTTTAGAGAAGCTTGACGTGAGTACATGTGATGCAAAGTTGAAGGACTTGCGTGAGAAGCTCAATACTCTGTTTGAGTCATACAACAAAAAATCCAAGAATAATTCACCTTCTATAGAGCCACGTTAGACTGTTTCACAAAAAACCATGTGCGTCAGGGTCAATAGGAATGTTTGAGAACTACGATGTCAGTGCTTTTTTCATTTTTTTTCCTTCTGTTATATTTATTTCTAATCCTTAATATTTTTTTTTTTAAAACCGTCTTAGGATTTCTTTGCATTTCGCAAAGGCTTTAAAGATAATGCGCATCGGTATGGTGATATGGCTGCAAAGGCATGTGATATGGCTGCAATGGCATGTGATTTGCTAAGTATTCCAATCACAACAGTGGCTTCAAAGTCCTCTCTTCGTATTGGATCGCAAGTTCTTAACAAATATATGAGCCGTCTACTCCCAAAAAAATGTGCAAGCTCTGATATGCACGAGGAATTGGATCAATGGATATGAATCTTATGCACATGGTAAATAACTCACATTATAACTTATTGTAGAATACCATTATCCTTAATCCTAAGTAAATGAAATCTGATATTTAAAAATGAAGAAATCGATGGTTATGGTGATGGTGAAGAAGAGAAATTACCATCATTTGAGTATACTGTCGATGGGGAAGATGAAGATGAGCTAGTTTAAAATGTTATCTTGATTTGGTGTTGCAATTTGAGATTTGTTGTTCAACTTGTTTGGTTTTGTTTTGAGTACAATGATTTAGTGTTGTTCTAAAATTTAATTTGTTTCAGACTTAACATCTCATCTTCTACATGCACTTTAAGTTTGGTTATGATCGATATATATATATATATATATATATATATATAATCATTTTATTTATATATATAATTTACTTAAAGAACTGATATGAAATGTAAATTATGTCATAGACTACAAGAATAATATATAACAAAATTTGTTGAGCTTGAATAGTAAATGCTTATGTATCTTCAGTATGTGCACCTGGGTGTGTAGTTAAGAAGCCTGAAGCGTCGTGGAGCAGCCTGAAGCGTCAAGAACCATCATGATGAACTCCATTGGCGTCCAGACCATGGGACGGCCTGTAAGGATTATGCACATAATCAGGGCGGGCTTGGGCTGACCTTTTGGAGACTGCATCCCGCACGGGCCTGACTCCGTTCTGACTCGCGAGAAGACTGTTTCACAAAAGCCATGTGTGCAAGTGTGAGTGAGCTTACTGTTTGAGATCGAACCTTCTGATATCTTGCATTGTTGCATTGTTTTATCTCC
>JABAYD010045093.1:0-10720 GCA_014822095.1 Diplotaxis tenuifolia | reverse complement strand
GTGTTGTACTCTTTTTCCTGTCCTGGCTTCCTTTTTACCACATTGGATTTTGAGTTTAACAGGAGATGTTTTAATAAGGCAACATCCAAAGCATGTAACAATCCCTGAACCAGATGTGTCAACCAGGGGGAGTGTTAGGATAAATATTAGATTGACTTATCATTATTTTTATATTAGTTGTTATCATTATCGTCGTTCATTATATTTTTTATGACGGTTTATGTTTATGTATAAATACAATAGAGATATGAACGAGAAAGACACATCTACACGAAAAATTTTCTAGTGTGACTTTAGTGTGCCATCGCTTATAAGTGATCCCTGTGATCTGGATAATGTCTTAAACTCATATCGCGTGGCTTTCGAAACAGAATCGTCAGAAATCTAAATCTTAAAAAAAAAAAAATTACTAATTAATTTATTTATTTGTACTCGTTTCGTTTTTCCTTCATCTTCTATTAATATCACAAAATACTTACCAGTTCCACTCACAAAGTACATTTCCTTCAAAGTAGCTTTCTTCTCGGATCAAATCCGAATTTCTTAACAAACCAGCTTCTCTCATTTTCTCTCAATCTATGTGAGTTTTGCAGGTAATACATCCTCTCAACCCATTTTGTTTTCTTTTTCTTCTTATTCACTTACAAGTTATATCCTCTTTTCATACTTGTTAGGTTTGATTAACGACCTGTTTAGTTTCTTTTGTGCGGCTGAATGTAGTTTAAGACCTTTGATGTATTAATTAATCTATGATCGTGAAGCATGTTGTTGTGTGATATTTTTAACTACTAATGTAACAAAGAAACGAATACTATTTTTACTAATGTATTAAGACTTGGGTTATATAATGTTTTACAGACGAGAAAAAATGGACGAGTTTTTATTGCATGGAAGGTTACACGCTACAATATATGAAGTTGATTCTCTGCATGGTTCTGACGGAGGTAGATCAGGCTTCTTAGGCAAGGTATTATCATTTATAACTTTTTAGTTTAAAATTACTACATTCACTTTGATATTTGTTTCTTATCTTTTCAGATTCTAGCAAATGTGGAAGAAACGATCGGTGTTGGCAAAGGAGAACCTCAGTTATACGCTGCAATCGATCTAGAGAAAGCTAGAGTTGGACGAACAAGAAAGATAACAAACGAACCAAAAAACCCAAAATGGCATGAATCATTTCATATCTACTGTGGTCACATGGCTAAACATGTCATCTTCACTGTCAAAGACGATAACCCCATTGGTGCAACATTAATAGGAAGAGCATACATTCATGTTGAAGATATTCTCCATGGAGAGGAAGTTGATAGATGGGTTGAGATTTTAGATACTGAGAAGAAACCCATTGATGGAGGTTCAAAGATCCATGTGAAGCTTCAGTACTTTGGTGTTGAAAAAGATCGAAACTGGAATCGCGGTATCAAAAGTGGTAAGTTTCCTGGAGTTCCTTACACCTTCTTCTCTCAAAGAAGAGGGTGCAAAGTTTCTTTGTATCAAGATGCTCACATTCCTGGAAATTTTGTCCCTAAGATCCCTCTAGCTGGAGGGAAACACTACGAGGCAAGTCGGTGTTGGGAGGATATATTTGATGCTATTACTAATGCTAAGCACTTGATTTACATTACTGGTTGGTCTATTTACGCTGAGATCTCTCTGGTGAGGGACTCAAGGAGGCCTAAAGAAGGAGGAGATGCGACTATTGGTGAGATACTTAAGCAGAAAGCTAGTGAAGGTGTTAAAGTTATCTTACTTGTTTGGGATGATAGAACATCTGTTGATTTGTTGAAACAAGATGGACTTATGGCTACTCATGATGAAGAAACTGAGAATTTCTTTAGAGGAACTGATGTGAACTGTGTTTTGTGTCCTCGTAACCCTGATGATGGTGGAAGCATTGTTCAAAACTTGCAAGTCTCAACTATGTTCACTCATCACCAAAAGATTATTGTTGTAGATAGTGAAATGCCTGGAGGATCATCAAGAACAGGATCAAGAAGGATTGTGAGTTTTGTTGGTGGTCTTGATCTTTGTGATGGAAGATATGACACTCCATTCCACTCCTTGTTCAGGACACTGGACACTGTGCATCATGATGACTTCCATCAACCGAACTTCACTGGCGCGGCGATAACAAAAGGCGGTCCTAGAGAGCCGTGGCACGACATTCACTGTCGTCTTGAAGGAGCTATTGCATGGGATGTCTTGTATAACTTTGAGCAAAGATGGAATAGACAAGGTGGTAAAGACATTTTGGTTAAAATAAGAGATCTTGATGATATTATCATCCCTCCTTCTCCTGTTCTGTTCTCAGAGGATCATGACTCATGGAACGTTCAGTTGTTTAGATCAATAGACGGTGGAGCAGCTGCTGCGTTTCCTGATTCTCCTGAAGCTGCAGCAGAAGCAGGTCTTGTGAGTGGTAAAGATAACATTATTGATAGGAGTATTCAAGATGCATACATTCATGCAATTAGAAGAGCTAAAGACTTCATCTACATTGAAAACCAGTATTTCCTAGGAAGCTCATTTGCTTGGAGTGCAGATGGAATCAAACCTGAGGATTAAATGCTCTTCACTTGATTCCAAAGGAGCTATCATTGAAGATAGTCAGCAAGATCAAAGCTGGTGAGAGGTTTAAGGTTTATGTTGTTGTTCCAATGTGGCCTGAAGGGATACCTGAGAGTGGCTCAGTACAAGCTATATTAGATTGGCAGAGAAGGACAATGGAGATGATGTACAAAGATGTGATCAAAGCACTTAGAGAAAAGGGTCTAGAAGAAGAGGACCCAAGAGATTATCTAACATTCTTCTGCCTTGGGAACCGAGAGGTCAAGAAAGATGGAGAGTATGAGCCTACAGAGAAGCCTGAGGCTGACTCAGATTATATCCGAGCACAAGAAGCACGTCGCTTCATGATCTATGTCCACACTAAAATGATGATTGGTGAGTATTTTAACTCTTTTTAGACAAATTAAATGTGACTTAGATAGCATAAAAACTATAACAAAAAAAAGCATATATATATAAGGAGAAATTTTTCGAAATAGTATTAATTAAAAGATAAATAATTAAATTACTCTATACCCTAAACCCTTACCCTAACTTCATCCTCTAAATACTTAACCCTAAAGCTAATCAATAAATCCAAGTACAAAAAAAATAGATATCTTTAGTTAGTGCTAATTAAGAATTTTCTCATTTGTATAATAACAAAAAAATATGTTAATATTATTTTACGATATTTTTTTATTTTTTTATATTTAACTAAATATTTTAGCGTCTCATTTCCAGTTGACGATGAGTATATTATTATTGGATCCGCAAATATCAACCAAAGATCAATGGATGGTGCAAGAGACTCAGAGATAGCAATGGGAGGCTATCAACCATATCATCTCTCAGTAAGACAACCAGCTCGTGGTCAAGTCCATGGATTCCGCATGTCGTTATGGTATGAACATTTAGGAATGCTAGATGAAACTTTCCTTGATCCATCGAGCCAAGAATGTGTCAACAAAGTTAACCGTGTTGCTGATAAGTATTGGGATCTTTACTCCAGTGAGTCACTTGAACATGACCTTCCTGGTCATCTACTTCGCTACCCGATAGGTATTGCTAGTGAAGGAGACATCACTGAGCTTCCCGGATGTGAATGCTTTCCTGACACGAAAGCTCGTATCCTCGGTACTAAATCTGATTACATGCCTCCCATTCTTACAACCTGAGCTTTGTGGTAATATCTATAGATAATAAATAACTTTCTTTCATCTTTCTTCTGCTGCCATAGATCTAGTAATAAAAAGTTGTATTTAGCAATTAATAAGCTGTAATATCGGTTGGTATGATGTTTGGCCGTTATGCTTTACATCTTGTTTATCATTCGGACATTAAGGTTCTGAAGAGAGAGTGTAGTCCCTTGGTACTTATTTTGTTGCTAATTACTTATGAAAACAGGAGTGCAAATAATTAAGAAATAGCTCTAAGATTTATTTGCAAGTTCATGGTACTGAAGTAATTAAGAAGTCTAAAATCAAATATTATTTGTCTTTTTCTATTTTACTAAATCATTTCCTAAATAAATTATAAACTAAAAGAAATAATTAATTACATTATAATGACGGTGAGAACTACTACATTTCAACTTTTAATTTAGCATTTATTATTCTTCTGTCAAATTAAACAACCATAAAAATACCTAAATTAATTTCCAAACTAACTAATGTGAAAATGAACTTAAAAGTAACTAATTAGTAAACATAAAATAATAATTACCGCTATATTGATTACGTAGACAACCATAAAACCATGACAAAAACAATTTTGATGTATTAAGTGTTCTTATTCTCTAATAGTACCACCTCACCTAACCTAAGGGGATGGCTCATGTATTGGTATCTCTGGCAAATATTCACTTTTCTAAGATTGTGATAAGTTACACTGATTCTCCATTTTTGCGAACCAAGCAAACTTCCACAACCAATGATAAGCTGATACGTCATTCTTCAAATCACTGTAACTTCTCATATATAACTTGAACATCTTCATGTGTTCACTCTCACTCTGCTTCACAATGACTAAGTTCCTTTTCTTGAGCTGACAAGATTGTCAAAAAAAAAGTGAAGGCTAATTGAAAGATATCCCATTTGTTTATATTTGAAAACACCAAAAACTGTAATCGAAGTTATTCAAACACATGCATATATTCAAGAAACTACCTATCTATTACACATTGAAGAATTTTATTCAATTTTTTAGTTAGTTTCTTGTTTCCAAACAATGTCAATCACTTATTAAAATAGAATATTATCATATAGAAAGTTAGTGGCTCTTGAAAATATATCTACTCTTTTACGATTGACATTCAATGTCAAATTTGGGTCTAGAGAGTGGAGACCTTAGATTCCATATCTGAAATAAGTATCTGAAAATTATTAGAATGAGATATAAATCAATTTTACAACTGAGCCATGTTTGTGCACTTTTTGGAAACTCACATACAAAGAATTTGAATTTGTAACTAGCAGTATGAAGATTCCACTGCCAAGTATGCTCTGAAATGAAAAACAACTAGTTAACGCCTGTATAAAAGATTTCTCATACACATATATATTGAGTAAGCATTCATCAACCTAATAATTTACAATTTGAAAGAGTTTATTCGGAGCTGTTGAGACAAGAATGAGCTCAAAGACCCTCATTTTTTAAAAAATTGTTGACTCTCAAAGAAATTCAACATGAAGTAATTTCCTTTTATTTACAGTAACCATAAGTAATCTTATATTAGAAAGTTCTGAATGGGTTATGTTAAACCAAACTAGCTAGTGGAGAAGATTCGCAAGTAAGATCAGTAAGTGTATTTATATATTATTTGATAGTACTTACCAAAATTTGATAGTACTTACCAAAAATAGATATTTCTTTGTCTCTTGTATCACATAACCACCACTGTGAAAGTAGAAGAGTATTTTGAACGTTTTCAAGGTGTTGGATTTGAGGCTGCTATGTTTCGACCATTGTGTTGGTGTAACCATAGTTTTTTTCTTCTTATTGTTTGTTTCCTCTATTTATTCTTTGGTTTTGTTTATCTGATTCTTATGCTATCATGTTTTGGTAGGGATACTGACACAGCCAAAGATGTCAAGTCTTACATAATGGACATAATCCAAAAAGCCTCTAACTAAGGTATAGCTCTCTTATCTGAGGTGTTACTAAGTTTGGTTTATGAATGAATGAATATGAGAATATAAAATTATGCAGAAAATACTTAACCTATTATGGGCTTGCCTTGAGTGTTTTGAGCCTGAGCCTTTAGTTAGTATCTTACTTGCATTTGCGACTTCCATGTCGTTAGCATATATTACTCGTTGTCTCACTCTTTTTTTAATAAAATGTTTTAGTTTTAAAGTCTATCTTTAAAGCAAAGCAAAAGACATTAATCAAGACTAACTTGGTGATGATTCTTTTCTATAAAAAAAAATTAAAAAACACAAAAAACATGATATATGGTAATCAATCAAATTCATCCATAAATATAAGAATATAAATAAAACATAATGGGGGGGCATTTTCAGCTATTTTCTTGTTTCTAAAAAATCGTTACCCTCTAAAATCGCAGAAGCTCAAACATGACAATGCAGTGGAAACTCGATTAAGGCATGTTAACAGTAGGAAATCATTAAAATGCAGTGGCAATGAACTTATCTAAAACTTTGATGTTATTAGATAGATGCACTAAAGAGACTTATCTTCAAAGATAGTGAATTTTTTATCCCCAATCTTCTTTGAACTTTTGATGGCATATATTAAAAGTGGCAAAGAATATCAAGTTACATGGTATGTTCTTAGAAATTTACATACCAATAGTATGATCTAACCTCTATGATCGTTATGAGATCATAACATTCTCAGTACTTCTCTTGGATATTCGTATTGGGATCTGGATTTACATTAGTGGAATCGAATCGTATTATTCAGATTGAGTATTTTGTACTTGAAGAGCTGTTACATACGAATTGGAGAAGAAGATAAGCTCAAACTTATAAAAATCATAATGCAAATCGACTGATTTATCATTTACTCCAAAGATTTTTCTGTTTTTATTCCTTACAAAACATGGGGAAGAAATGTGAATCTAAAAGATATACCTTTCTGTAAGGCATGGCTAACTCTCCTAATTACTTCCACTTTAAGTCGCTATGTGTTTCTACAGTGATTTCCTACGAGCATATGATCAAAACTATGTTAAAATAGAGTCACTATAAAAGAAGCCAAAACTTATCTTAATCATCACATTTTTTTAACTAAATATAATCATTTATGTTTACTATATTAGCTGTTTTCTTTTTACTTATAAATTACAATCAACCATTTTTATATAAATCATATCATGTCGTTTTCAAAAAGCTATTTTCATTACTTTATATTACAATATATGAATTTACTCTATAAACATATAAACATATATATATATATATATCAACAGAATTTGTGAGTTCTTTAAATTGCCACAAGTGAAGTGGTTTGCCTAATAGCATCAATTGTTTGTTTAACAATTATTAGGAAGTACGTGTTAACTCAAATAAGATAGTACTTCTTTATACTTTTGGATATAAATTCCTAGTCATCTAATAACATAATTTTCTTGAGATGATGCAAATGGGGACTGTAAAAGAATTATAGTTAGCTTTTAACAAAGCAAATGAACATTTTGAAAAGCTTTTTTTGAAGATGAACATGATAAACAAATCACACAGAGTAGGTTATTTATGATGTGCATACATAGTTCATTGGCTAACTAATGTGAATTAATAGTTTTAAAAGTGGTAGGTGACATATGTGATGGTTACTAATGATTTTTTGAATGTGAAGACTCCCCTGCTAAATATGATCTAAAATGAAGAGAAAACTAGTTAACACCGGTATAGAATATTTCCAATATACATATATATTGAGTATGCATCTACCAACTCTCACAATACAAGTCTTTGGCTCGTGAATGCATGCGCCAATAAACACAACAATGTTTGAATGCCGGAGATTACTGAACATCAGTGAATATGCACTCATATACTTTCAAATAGTTCCTTGGATCGTTCCCAAAATATATTTAGCATTATGATACTTGAACAAATCTTCACTTATCTTCTAATCATATCATTGAATGCTATACCTATGTGGCGGTAGACTATGGGGCCCAGTAACTGCTCCTAGCTTTATTGGATGAACCCCCAACGAGTTGCAAATAGAGCGACATCCCTGACCTGTGATGACCTTTATCAACTACAATTTTCAAAACTGTAAAAGAACACAAACACATTAGTTAACTAGATTTGCAAACTTAAGTTTCAAGTACGAGATAAACTGCAAGTGCAAGGCCAACGTCTTACTTCGCGAAAAAATTAATTCCCATAGCGCAATATATAATAGAAAATGCCATACTTCTTATCGCAAGGTCCGTTCAAGGACTTGAAGTTTATAGAAATAGAAAAGATAATTTAACTATAGTGATGAGCTGTGTTTTAGAAAGAGAAAAAAAACACTATAGAGATGAGTTGAAAATAATAATTTAACTGAATGAGGCTCTCTCATGTCTGAGTTGCGCAAAAGTGATCAGAAAAACATACTCTAATCTTGGTGCTCTGAAATAAAGATTTGAGGAATGAAACTCATACCTCTTGAGCCATCCAAAGGTAAGCCTTCCTTTCAGTGTTTATGAGTTTTAGTAGCTATTTACTATTTCTTACCTTATGGTTAAGAGGCTGAACCATGTACACCTTACTTGCCTTGATAATCATGCTTCATTAGATCCAAACTACTAGAAACCACCTGAAGACATCCACATAACGCTAAGAGAGAGACAATAGGTCAGAGAAATCTGAGAGGAAAGATCTTTTGTATTGCATTGTTACTTTTTTTTGTCCTCGGTAAAGTCATTAACCTTTAGTTGTTCAAGATCTTTTTTAGCAGCTACAAGTAGGACATGAAACAGAGGACAATGCATACTTTCAGTCATGATTCTATCTCAAGCAAATGAACTCAATGCATTGAGAATATACCTTCAAACAATTGACACAAGTAATTGAACTTTAGTTGTTCAAGATCTCTTTTGTAGCAGCACCTACAAGTAGGACATGAAACAGAGGACAATGCATACTCTTTGATTCATGATTTTATCCCAAAAAAAATGAACAAATGTGTATGGGGAATATACCTTTCAAACTGCCCTTTGGTTTCTTGCAACAAATCTTTTGTCTCTTAGAGCTGTAACAAAGACACTGAAACTGTTTCAGTGTGTATTATACTATGCAGAGGCGACATTGGAGTCAAGAGATGAATAGTTCTTTTACATCTTTTCCTTCGCTTAGATCTTTAGTTTTTTTTCATTGTTTCAAACTAGGTGAAGCAAGCTGCAAGTAAGAAAAGAAAAAGACGACCAAAGTAACAAACTTTATTTCCGAGTGAGGTGTATTGAGATTTGGGTATAAGCTATGGGTAATGTTGTGACGGATGTGAGAAGAAACATATTAACAGATAGATGAACAGAAAAGAAAGACACAGAGATTTAATGTGGTTCACCTCTAATGGCTACGTCCACAGAGCAAATAGAGTATTTTATTTATGGATGCGAGTTTTTAGAGTACAATTTCGTGCTACAGACTAGGGTAAAACCTTAAAGATATATATAAGAAAGTCTTTAACGAAGCTTTCCATATTTCTCGGATTTGACACATATCAACCGATACATTAGCTCTTGCATCGACCGATATGTGTCGGGTCAGATCGACCGATACATGACTCCTATATCGATCGATTTGTCCGCTCGCAGATTCAAGGCATATTTCAACAACAGTAACAATAATCCATAACCGTAACGTACGGGGCTGTCCACCAATTTTAACCGTGAGCCACTACTCGGAGGAGGCCGTGCCCAGTTGACTCCTCCGCTCTCTCTTCTCCTCCCTCAACGGTCTAAACCAAGTTTGTCGTCGTATATTGTATCATTGTTTCTAGACAATGAATCAAAACTTGTCGTTCTCTTAACTCAGTCACCACCGTTTCGTTTTATCTATGCAGAGCCGGAATCGCCACGTTTCAGTTCCTTTACATCACTGTTTTGACCATCATGGTGTCAAGAGTCACCGAGCATTCTGCATATGTTGGAATCCAAAGAATCATTTGGGGTTTAAGTGCTATGATATTCGCTTTCATCTAGCGCACCAATGGTATCTCCTGATAGTATCTCCGGTAAGTCACCACCTCACTCCAGATTCTCTAAGTTAACGGTATCTAGTTTCTTCATATTCTCTGTTCTCTAAATAGATTGTAGAGCTTGTATTGTGTTATATGAAACTAAGAATGATTAAAAGCTAACAACTTCCGATTTGCAGATGGAGCAATAACGCTTTGTGTTGTGTTATATCAAACTAAGGAGCAATAAAGTTTAGAACTACTCTGATGCTGTACAAAAGCTTTGTGTTGTGTTATATGAGAGTAATTAAGGAGCAATAAAAGTTTATAACTTTTGATTTGTAGGTGTAATAACGATTTGTGTTGTGTAGTTATCTTTCAAGTGGACACATCACCCCATTAGTCACGTTTGTTATTTTCTTGGCTCAGAAGCTTTCACGTACACAAGTTGTGTATTATATAGTGTTGCAGTGAAGATTAGTGAAGATAAGAGCTCAGTTAGTGCTTATAGAGAATCACTAACAGAAGAAGTCACAAAGACAGTTGAAAAAGATTTGATCATTCCTAGAGCTACTGCTGTGGAGGATAATAGAAAGGATCAGCTAAAATATTCTGCTGGGGATTCTAATGATTATGCTTTGCAATGATAGGAAATCACTTGCTTATGTATTAAATAATCATATGAAGTACATTTTCTTAGAGCTGTCATTGGAAAGGATACTCTTGGTTTATGATGTACTTAATGATGATTATTATTGGGTTATGCTAGAGTATTGAAGTTGGCTCTTGTAAAATTGATCTGAATAACTATAAAATATCCCGTTACAATATTAAAACAGTCGGACATATAATGATGATTATTATGGATTTATGTATAAGTTAACAAAATGTTATATCTGGTTATTGTATTTTTTTCTTAACTAATTATAAAATATCGGTTACAATTTTAGTGTGGCCGAGAAGTGGTTGATGGCCTAGTGGTTTCAAGGCACTATCTCACACATGACTATTCGAGGTCGCAGGTTCGATA
>JABAYD010045092.1:0-10056 GCA_014822095.1 Diplotaxis tenuifolia | reverse complement strand
TTTCCAACTCGGTGATGAGACCAATTTTACGGGGTTTGATAGATTTTATCGTTTCTCTTTCTGTTTAGATAGAGAAATCGCGAGCTCGTTTTGGTGCTCTTCCTGTGCAAAAAGTATAGCATAACACCTTTGCACGTCCCACTGACGAGTTCCGTCACCTTGTATTACTGATCAGAGACCTAACTCGCCTCGAACATTTCTTAGCTATAACTAAAAGACTTCTTTATCTATATTTTTTTAATCTCCCACGGCAAGAGTTCTGAATCGTTAATTACATGACCAGATGGATTTTTCGGCCAAACTTGACATGACCACATCAAGAGTTCGTAGATGATGCAGTAAGATTCCACAGATGATGTAGCAAGATAATTTTACTACATGACCACATCAAGAGTCGATGATGTATTCCATAACAACAACGTCCTAGACATCAATCTTGTTCCCACCCATCAAGATTCCACGGATGATGCAGCTCAATACCTCCTATCCAGACTCCAAAGCTTGGTCGACTTACCTTCACTTCGTCTTGTATTTCATAACTCTACATCAACATAGGTAATTACTATAGATTTAACGTGGTGAAAGTACGGATGGGATGTTAACGTTTTAGTGCCAATGTCCATTTGGATAGTTTATAACTCTATTTTTCATATTTCTGTGTCCATATCCACATTATATAGATGTTCATAAATTTATGGGGTATCCACATATAACATATCCACAATCTTTTATGAAAAAAAATAAAAATAATTTGTAGATACATTAGCATCCACATCCACATGTATAATCAAAATCTTTGTTAAAAAAAATATAATTAAAAAACCTCGGAAAAAAGAAACGATCGATAGACAAAGTAAATATTTCACTAAACAAATTACTAAAGACAACAACTAGTAACTAAACTAGAAATACAAATTTCTCGGTAAAAATTGCCCACAAGGTTATTTCTGTCAAACTAAGCCGTAGATCCCACTAAAAAGTGTCTCACATGCTGAAAGTGTTTTACAACGCAAAGAAAAGACAAAATGTGTCTTACAATGTAATCAACTCTTATTACGGAAAAGTGGAATTTAGAAGGAAGAAGATGAAGAAGAAAGGTAAAGGGGAAAAAGATAAAAGAAAATACCGTGTTTTTCGAGTCAACAACGTGTTTTAATTTATTGGTTATGATATAAGTAGTTTAAACAAAAAGTAAATAAATTAGAAAAAAAAAGGATATGTTGAGAATTTTGTATATTCAGCATGTGTAGTGTAGTGTGCAAAACTACCTCAAAAGTAGAAAGTGTTTTACAATGAAATATAAAAGACATAAAGTGGCTTTCAGTGTAAATCTTTCGTGGGTCAATGGTCGGATGGGTTAAAACCGAGTTGTAAAAATGGAGTTAAAATGAAGTAGAGTAAAATACATACCCTTTATTCTAAACTCTATTCTATAATAAAAATTGAATTTATTGGAGATGCTCTTATAAACAATTTTGCAGATGTGTGAAGGGATTTTCTGTATGAATATGTTGCATGAAACAACCGATATGCACAATGTTTGGTCAGCCTGATTCAGGTGAGATCTAAGAATACATTATTGATTGTGATCTTTGTTTGCTACAACTGAAACTAGTATAAAAAAAATGTTTATGGTTCCTACAGTAAATATATGATTTTCTTGAACAAATTGTATAGTTACAACAGCCTTTGAACATGTATGATACAATATGTAATACTTTTTGATTCGTCAAATGTATAGCGTTTCTGATGATTATATTTTGTGAAATGATCATTTACAGAGAATGTGTCAGTGGTGCTGCTGGCTACAAGATGCTAATTGACATCCCTGAATGGCACGTTCCCTTCGGTATGTTCTCTGAGAAGCTTGGCGTATCCCGCAATGAATCTGCAGAGATTTCAAACGCAAAGGTGAATGATTTACATTTTTCTTGGAAGATGTTCATCGAGTCTTTTGGTGAACTTACCCCGCAAGAAGGATGGCTAGAGATGTAAACCTGAAGATGTGTTGATAACACTTGTGTTTTGATTTCTTGTGTTTCATGTCATAACCAGGAGGTATGTACTTGGGGTTCACGTATCCGTACTGCGGACGGAGAAGAAGGACAAACCCTAGTAAGAAACCTGCTAGGAACCCTCCACAATGAGCAGAATTGTCTACACGTGGTAAGAATCCGACGCTTAGGTTCAGTGCAATGATCAGGATCAATGTCATAAGTGCGGTACACTGCAAAAGTCATAAAGATCAGTTTTCAATAATGTACTGTAGACTGGTCCTGATTATACATTGGAGGGAAACTTTAAACATTTTAATAAAAAAATTTGTAGATAAACATTTAAAACAATTTTGGGACCTATATGCTAATATACATTAAAAACTTGTGGACCAAATGGTAATGTTCGTGATCGGCTCTGACCATTAAGGTTGAAGATGATAAACTTTCACCTTATTTTCATAGATAGTCCAGTTTGTGATCAGCTCTGAGAGCATTGCACCTAGTAACCCAAACAAGGCGCCAGATGCTCCTACTGATACCCTTTCTCCTCTTGTGTCTGTCAGACAAGACATAAGGCTTCCACCAAGACCGGAGAGAACATACAAGGCTCCGATTCTCACTGTGAATTAAAAAGGAAAAAAAAAAGCAAATTCACTAATTCAGGTTCTTGACGACCAAAAAAATATAAAGGGGTTTTAAAGATTCTTACAGAATCCAAACTCTTGTTCAAGACGCATTCCTATACAGAGGAGGCTGATCATGTTAGCCAGAAGGTGAAGAAGTCCACCGTGAAGCCATATGCAAGATATGAGACGCCATCTCTCACCTTCCTCCACAAGTCTCCTCTCGAGAGCTCCAAGTCTTCTCAGCCTAAAATCAACAACAAAGATGCTTTGCATTACGTATATAAACCCTAGCAGATTCTTTTCATACATGTTCATCTTCCTTACGTACGTGGGAATAGAAGGACCGAGAAGCATATTCTCCTTCATCGGTTGAAACGAAAGCCTTCCAAGGACATCAAACAAGAGACACTCATCAGATCTCGCGGGACAATCGTTCACATACATTGTGGAGGCAAATGTGATGAAGTTGGCGGCGAAGATGAGAGGCACGAGCCATGCGTACCATGGAACGGGAATGGGAGGGCAAAACGAAGGTCGAGCTGGTGGCGGCAATGGTGGTAGTCCGTTTTCGATATCGGTTGGGTTTGGCGGTCTCTTCCCCATTTCTGGAAAAGAGTATAACGCGCGATTTCTTACTGGTCTTGTGGTTGAGATTTGAGGATGAGAATGGGGTTCAGGAAAATCCGGGAGAATGTGAAGCTGCGAGAGAGATTCGGAAAAACTTGCGGGCCAAGTAAGGGCTTTGAGTTTTCAATTACATTAGGCAGATATGTTCGGTAAATTGGTTCGGTCTAAACCAAACGGATTCCAAGCAAAACCAGCTTGGAGGAGAATAATTAACATCAAAAAAATCATTTTGTGGTACTTTTTAAACGATTAAAAAATAATTAAAGGTTGGAAAAGCACGCACTTTAATGTCATCGTTTATCGGCAATCCCTGTGATTTGGACCATGTCTTTAAACTCACTGCGCGTAGTTTTTGGAGCTGAATCGTCGTACCAGACCGTTACATGTGTTTTTAATATATTTTACTGATTAATTTAGTAAATTTGTCTTTGCTTTATCTTTCTATTAATATCACACAATATATTCAGCAGCTCTACACACAAACTAGCTCTCATTCAAAGAGCTTTCTTTCTCGGATCAAAAACATGAATTCTTAACAAACCCGCTTCTTCTCATCTCCCTCTTTGAAAATCTTGAAGGGTAATCTTGATCTCTTATGGATCTTTGTGTAACATCCAATTTTTTTTACCCTCTTGAATGTTTCTGTGATCCAAGTTTTGTGTTAATCAAGATCCTCTGTGTTCTTCAGAGTTTGAGTATCAATCAGTTTATATTAAGAAAATTGATGAATTGATTCTGATCATGAAGCATGTTGTCTAATATCCAAGATTTGTTTTAATTACTTATGTATGAGGAAACAAATACTATCTTTTACTGAAGTGTTAGAATTGTTAATGATGTTTATAGGTGAAAAACAATGGAAGAGTTCTTGTTACATGGAAGGTTACACGCTACAATCTATGAAATTGATGCCCTCCATGCTACTCAAGGAGGAAGACAAGGTTTCTTAGGAAAGGTATTGTCTCAATTTATAATTTTTTTTGTCAACAATCAAAGAACCTAGACCGATTTAAATAACCAAAATATTCCTTTGATTTCCATAAATTGAATGTGTGTGTGTTTTTTTTAATTCTAGATTTCACAAAAATATTCTTTGATTTCTGTTATTTTATCTTTTCAGATGCTAGCAAATGTAGAAGAAAAGATCGGTGTTGGCAAAGGAGAAACTCAGCTATACGCTACAATCGATCTAGAGAAAGCTAGAGTTGGAAGAACCAGGAAGATAACAAACGAACCAAAAAGCCCAAAATGGCATGAGTCATTTCATATCTACTGTGGTCACATGGCCAAACATGTTATCTTCACTGTCAAAGATGATAATCCCATCGGTGCAACATTGATCGGAAGAGGATATGTTCCTGTTGAGGATATTCTCAATGGAGAGGAAGTTGATAGATGGGTTGAGATTCTCGACACTGAGAAGAACCCCATTGAAGGTGGATCAAAGATCCATGTGAAGCTTCAGTACTTTGGTGTTGAAAAAGACAAAAACTGGAACCGTGGTATCAAAAGTGCTAAGTTTCCTGGAGTTCCTTACACCTTCTTCTCTCAGAGAAGAGGATGCAAAGTTTCTTTGTATCAAGATGCTCATATTCCTGGAAACTTTGTCCCCAAGATTCCTTTAGCTGGAGGGAAACACTATGAGGCAAGCCGATGTTGGGAGGATATATTTGATGCCATTACTAATGCAATGCATTTGATTTATATTACTGGTTGGTCTGTTTACACTGAGATCTCTTTGGTGAGAGACTCAAGGAGGCCTAAAGAAGGAGGAGATGTGACTGTTGGTGAGATACTCAAGAAGAAGGCTAGTGAAGGTGTTAAAGTGATTTTACTTGTTTGGGATGATAGAACATCTGTTGATTTGTTAAGACAAGATGGACTTATGGCTACTCATGATGAAGAAACTGCTAATTTCTTCAGAGGAACCGATGTGAACTGTGTTCTGTGTCCTCGTAACCCTGACGATGGTGGAAGCATTGTTCAAAACTTGCAAGTCTCAACTATGTTCACTCATCACCAAAAGATTGTTGTTGTGGACAGTGAAATGCCTGGAACAACAACAACAAAATCAAGAAGGATTGTGAGTTTTGTTGGTGGTCTTGATCTTTGTGATGGAAGGTACGACACACCGTTTCACTCACTGTTCAGGACATTGGACACTGTGCATCACGATGACTTTCATCAACCTAACTTCACCGGCGCAGCGATAACAAAGGGCGGTCCTAGAGAGCCGTGGCATGACATTCACTGTCGTCTTGAAGGACCTATTGCTTGGGATGTCTTGTATAACTTTGAGCAGAGATGGAGTAGACAAGGTGGTAAAGACATTCTTGTTAAAATAAGAGACCTCGACGATATCATCGTCCCCCCTTCTCCTGTTCTGTTCTCAGAGGATCATGACACGTGGAACGTTCAGCTCTTTAGATCAATAGATGGTGGAGCAGCTGCTGCGTTTCCTGAATCCCCTGAAGCTGCAGCCGAAGCAGGTCTTGTGAGTGGCAAAGACAATATAATTGATAGGAGTATTCAAGATGCATACATTCACGCGATAAGGCGTGCTAAAGACTTCATCTATATCGAAAACCAGTACTTCCTAGGAAGCTCATTTGCTTGGAGTGCAGATGGAATCAAACCAGAGGAGATCAACGCTCTTCATTTGATTCCAAAGGAGCTATCACTGAAGATTGTTAGTAAGATCAAAGCTGGTGAGAAGTTTAAGGTTTATGCTGTTGTTCCAATGTGGCCTGAAGGGCTTCCTGAGAGTGGTTCAGTCCAAGCTATATTAGATTGGCAGAGAAGGACAATGGAGATGATGTACAAAGATGTGATCAAGGCACTTAGAGAGAAGGGACTTGAGGGAGAGGATCCAAGAGATTATCTAACATTCTTCTGCCTTGGTAACCGAGAGGTCAAGAAAGATGGAGAGTATGTGCCTACAGAGAAACCTGAACCGGACTCAGACTATATGCGAGCACAAGAAGCACGCCGTTTCATGATCTATGTTCATACTAAAATGATGATCGGTTAGTGTTTTAACTCTTACAAGAACTTGTAATTTTCTTTTTGGTAAATCCCGTAGATAACCAAAAAAAAATAGACAAAAAATTCTCAAGACATCATTAATTAAAAGGTAAAATTATTAAATTATGCCAAACCCTCAGTCCTTAACCTAACCCTCGCCTAAATACTAAACTCTAAATCACAATCATTAAAAAGAAACCCAAATAAAAAAATAACAAATGTCTTTTTAACGTTTAATTAACTAATGTTATTTTGAATTTTTTTTCTTCTGTTATTTTTAGCATGCAAATTTGTTTTAATGCTATCTGAGTGTATTCCTATAATTTTTTCTATATTAACCAAATGATTTGACATGTTGTTTCCTAGTTGATGATGAGTACATTATCATTGGATCAGCAAATATCAACCAGAGATCAATGGATGGTGCAAGAGACTCAGAGATAGCAATGGGAGGCTATCAACCATACCATCTATCAATAAGACAACCAGCTCGTGGTCATATCCATGGATTCCGCATGTCATTATGGTATGAGCATTTAGGAATGCTTGATGAAACTTTTCTCGATCCATCGAGCCAAGAATGTGTCCAGAAGGTTAACCGTATTGCTGATAAGTATTGGGATCTTTACGCAAGTGAGTCACTCCAACATGATCTTCCTGGTCATCTACTTCGCTACCCGATTGGTATTGCTAGTCAAGGAGACATCACTGAGCTTCCTGGATGTGAATGCTTCCCCGATACAAAA
The DNA here is from genome assembly GCA_014822095.1 of Diplotaxis tenuifolia. Classification (NCBI taxonomy): domain Eukaryota; kingdom Viridiplantae; phylum Streptophyta; class Magnoliopsida; order Brassicales; family Brassicaceae; genus Diplotaxis; species Diplotaxis tenuifolia. The sequence goes on along the minus strand of JABAYD010045092.1, from coordinate 3,036 downwards.
GCTCGTATCCTCGGTACTAAATCTGATTACCTGCCTCCAATTCTTACAACCTAAGGCTATATGGCACTATCTATAGGTAATAAATAACTTTCTCTCCTCTTTTCTTCTGCTGCAATAGCTTTAGTAATAAAAAAAATTAGCTTCATTGTCTTTAGTAACTAATAAGTTATAATATCTTTTGGTGTGATGTTTCACCGCTATGCTTCTTTTTTTTTCATTCGAATACTAAGGTTTTTGGAGAGAATGTAGTCTCGTGCCTTTTGGTACTTATTTTGTTGCCAATTTCTTATGAACTTATTAATTATCTCTTTTATTTTCTGATCTATACTTATATTAAAATCATTATTTATGTTTAGTGTTTGATTATATCTATTAAAATCGTAAGAAATAGTTAGTTCACTTTTACCTTTATACAAACCATGCAATGATCTTTTTTTCTTGGGTATACCATGCATGATCGTAGTAGTTGGTTTTGGATGTTGGAGGAGCTTGGATCAGTCCGGTTCCGTACAATTGGTACTAGCCTAAAATCATCATACAGTACTTATAGTAAAATCATCATAGTCTACAATGCAAACCCCCCCCCCCCCCCCCCCCCAAAAAAAAAACATGTTTAATGGATCCAGTCGTTTCTGGTAGTATTGGTACTGTATGAATTAGTGGTGGATAAGTGTGAATATAATTGTAAAGAATGAAGTACACTTGTGCGTTTGATTTTATTTAGGACATCAAAGTAAATCAACACAGGTGACAATCTCTTTCGCTCTTTAGGTTCTCTAAAAAATTTAAAGGCTTTTAACTTTGGTGATTTAGCTATCTTTCCAAGTATTTAATGGGTCCAAAAGACAAGTTGCTGTACGATAACGATAAATGCTAAAATCTTATCTCTTGCTAAATCTATTTGTTATCATATATAATTATCGAATTCACAAATGTTTCACTAGAATCACAAGGGTTTAGATATAAATTAAATGAGTTCCACCATCTGGACCACAAATGGCTTAATTGAAAGTTATGTAGAACACGGAAACAAGTACTAAAACACAAGAATGAAGAGAAGTTGGTCTACTCTTTTCATATCGCTTCCAAGAAGTTTCAAAAGAATTACTCTTTAAACGCGCCAAAATTAGGTTTTGAAGTACGACACGTGGTGTGACGCTTTCACCATTGTATGTTAGGGTTATGATACTCACTTGTTATGGAATACAAGTTCATAATATCCCTATCCTTTTCACTACTTATATGATTCATTAATCTTCTTCATGATTCAAGATTTTTCACCTAGTTCACGGCCGCAGCGCGCTATCTCAGGGGTGGATTCAGAGATCCACAACATCCACTGTGAAATATCAGAAAACACCTCCGATGTGGTTTACAAGATCATAGCTCTCTCTGTCCTGGGCATACAAACCCTAGAGAGTATACAAAAGAAATACATGGCTAAGAGCTAAGCCTAGAACAACATATATCTTCTAGCTTATTCTATCTCTCTAAGAGACGCCATGGAAGCCCTGACCTCCCAGAGGCTCAGCTTGTAGGCTTCAGCCTCCCTGAAGCTTAACTTAGTTTAGCTTAGAGATCCTTGTTCTGACCTTTCCATACTTGTATCAGCACTTAACCTAATGGACTTCAATGATTAGGCACATAGGTTATCCGCGCGTAACTTGTGCAAGCAAGCCCAAGTTGAACACGTCTGATGGGCTTGATCAAACTCCAACAAACTCCACCTGTTTGGTCCAAGTCCATAACCTTTCCTTTGTACCGACCTTTCCTGATGCATGAGCAAGCCTGCTCATCTTCTGCATCTCCTTGTCTTCTCTTTATCATGTCTCACTTCTCTCAGCTTCATCTTGAGCTAAGCTTGAAGTCTCTTCATGATCTTCTGTAAACCTGCATAAGCTCACACTTATACACCACAACCGCCTTAGTAAATTAATCACTTAAATCCACTTAGCCCCCTCAATGAACATAGACATCACACATGATGAAAGGTATGTGACAATCCCATTGCCATTCTGAATTTCCATCACCTTCATCTAATGTCTTGAATTGCGAACCTAGCTGCTACACTCGAAGTGTCAAGCTCAACTCTTCAGTGACGTTGTGTTACTTCATATTCTGTTACTCTCGTGAACTTATTAACAACACAATATTGCTGTCAAAATCACGAACATGTTCAAGTGCTTGAACAGAAACCTTAACATCATTATGTAAGTTGATTTTCTCCTTGGCCATTCAATTCCACTCATGCGCATTGAGTCTTGAATCAAAATCCTTCATTCCGTGCAACAAACCTTTGAACCATATATGCTTCAATCCTGAAACAATCTATTAATTCTCTACCTTTAGGACGCTGCAGGCTTGAACACCTTTGTACCGCTGTTACTCTGAACATAACACGCCATCCAACCATCACTGCTAGACAGACTTTCGACACAACTTGGTAAAACCACCATGCTTTAACAGAACCTTGATGTCACAGTGAACCCTTTAGAATCAACCGCAAACCTTGAAGTCACTCATGTTCCATATCTCTGAAACAGCTTCTGATTTACCCTTGTTGTTCTTGAACAGATTATACTTGAGCATCACATTGTACCGCTGCGCACTTAGCAGGACACGCCGCCTAAAACAACATGATTAAGAAGACTATCAACACAAATATTTTTGCTCCACCATCTGATCAAGCTGTTATGCAACAACAAAACTTCCACGAACATATTTAGACCCCATTGCTTGTTGAATGAACTGAGCCTCATACCATCTCATCCATGATACGCCATGACTCTTCTCACGATCTGATGTGATATCTTATCTAGAATCCCTTGATACCATGCCTTTTGTAAGACCCGATTCTGGTCCTTAGGACCCCAACCGAACCAAGCCTTACCTAACCTAAATTTTCTATGTTGATTCCGGTTTTTAAGTTCCATATTTCTTAAGTCCATTTCAATCACATGAGGTTCCAACAATCAGAGTTAGTAAACAAGTCTAATAAGGGGCAAACGAATTGTATAGATATAAATCAGAGTAATA
>JABAYD010045077.1:0-10895 GCA_014822095.1 Diplotaxis tenuifolia | reverse complement strand
TGAGAGTCAGGAAGGTATTAGAAAGAAGGATGATTCAGATCGGATCGGGGATTCGAGAAAGAAGGTTCCGAGCTGGGTATTGGTAGCGGAAAATAAGAAAAATTTAAGGAAATATGATGTTGAAGTATCAAATAAGGAGGGTGTCCATACAGTAGAGATACCATATGAGATTCTTGTAAACTCTACTCTTCTGTGGGATGATTTTGTTGTGGGAAATTTCTAGATCTAGCTCATCATGTAGCAAAGGTTCACATGGTTCTAAACAAGATATGGAGATATGGCGATCCCAACAAAGGTGGAAATCTATGAAGTGAATGCTACTACGATGAGGTTCAAGGTGTCAAAGCTGAAGGCTAGAGAAAAAACTCTCAGGCGTGGTATGTGAAATATTGTTGGGGTTCCAATGATTGTATCTAAATGGTTTCCTAGTACAGAGGAAGAGAAGTAGGAGGAGGAAGTGATTCCTATGTGGGTTCATTTGGAGAAAGTTAGAATCCATATGTACTCTTGGGAGGGGTTTAGTGTCATTACTAGCACATTAGATTCCCGGTAAAGTTTCATCTGGAAAACATAGCTTGTTCGAATCTTAAAGAAGCGGAAATGTTTGTGAGTGTGGATGTATCTAAGATTCTGCCAAAAGAAATCACGTTTTCTAGAGATGGCAAGAAGTTTACTGTGGATTTTTATTATCCTTGGTTGCCGGCTAGATGCAAGCTATGTGATAAATGGGGTCATGGTGAAACAGTGTGAAAGGGAAAGGAAGGAAGATTGGAACTCATCCACTTTCTGATCTGGAAAGTAGTAGTGGTAACGCTACAAGTCTGAAAAGTTCCGTAAAGGAGAAGGTGAGTAATGAAGGGGAAGGTAGTATTAAAAACTGTGATAGTGGAAAAGAAGGATGATATTAATGGTTCTATTACTAAGGTGACTGGGATTCTTGGGAACCAAGAGGGTATATGAGCTAATGAGTGATCTCGCCCAATAATGAATTCATGATGATCATCTGTTTCTGTTCAAAGGATTGTGGTGTTGAGATTTCAGAATCTAAATACTCAGTTCTTAGTGTGGATGAACTTGAGGATGGTGAGGTTTTAGCTGAGGTGATTAAAAACTTAGAATTTGAAGATAATGAAGTTACTGAAGTTAATGAGGAGTTGGAGTTGCCAGAGGATGATTTATTGGATCATAATTCCTTAGATCAACAAGTACAAGAGGAAGTTAAAGCAGGGAAAAGTGGTCAAAGGGCTAAGGCTCCGGATTCAAATCCAGGGAAGATTACTAGGCCATCTCGACGTAAACACTAATAAATGTCGAGTTTCTTCTGGAATGTACGTGGTTTTAACAAATTTTAGAAGCATTCCGTTGTAGAAGAATGTGTAAGAAGTAATGATATGATGTTTAGATGTATATTGGAAACAAGGGTGAAAGAAAGTAAGGCAGATGTAATTTTAAAAAAGGTGTTCAGTTGGTGGTCATCTATGACAAATTATGAGTATATTCAAGGTGGAATAATGTGGTTAGTATGGAGAGACGCGATTCGTATGACTCCGGTCTATAAATTTGACCAACTTGTTATGTTAAGGATGAAAGATCAGGAGGAGTTTTTCTATACTTGTGTATATGCAAGTAATTTACGTGAAGGAAGAAAGGAGTCATGGGAAGATCTGTCTCATCATCATGACTCAACTATGTTTCATGATAAGGCTTGGATTGTGGTTGGAGACTTCAATGAGATTCTTGATGCTGAGGAAAGTTCAGGTTTTATAAATCTGGGAAAGCTTCCAAGAGGTATGAGAGACTTTCAGAGAACGGTGCTTCATTGCAATTTCACTGACATGAGTTATCAAGGTCCTCTGTTCACATGGTGAAATGAGAGAGATATAGGTGTTATTTGCAAGAAGCTAGACAAGGTGCTTATTCAGTATTTGAAGCGGGAGGATGTTTTGACCATATGAGATGTAAGATTCAAAATTTTCCAGCTAGTGAGAAAATAATAAGGCTTTTCAAATATGTCAATGCCATTGGAAAATTGAAGAGTTTTCTCCCAATGGTAAAGTATTGGGATTCAACTCAGTGTCTATTTTACTATACTTCTGCTATGTTCCAGTTTTCGAAGAAGCTAGAGAACCTGAAATCGCTTATAAGAGAGATTGGAAGGCAGAATCTAGGGAACCTTTCGAAGAAAGCTAAAGAAGCTCATGGCATTCTATGTGATAAGCAAAAAAAAACCTTATCTAATCCAAGTGGTTATTCTATTCAGGAGGAGGCTGAGGCTTATGAGAGTCAGCTTGATGTTGCTGGTCTTGAGGAAGATTTTCTGAAGCAGAGAGCTAGGCTACACTGGCTAGATGTGGGTGATCATACGACTTTCCATGATGCTATTGAACTCGACAAGCACAAAATACCATTTGGGAGATAAGATGTAAGAATGAAAATATTGTTACAAAGCAGCTGAAGATCAAAGTGGACGCTGAGAGATTCTTTTCCGAGTTTCTTAATTAGATGCCTGATAGCTACTATGGTACTTCTACTGATGATCTAAAGGATTTACTTGAGTTTATATGTACAGAGGAGGACTGTAATATGTTGGAAGCAGAGGTTTCAGAGAGGAGATTTGCAAGGTATTATTTGCTATGCCTTCCAACAAGTCTCTTGGTCCTCATGGCTTTCCTAGTGAATTCTTCAAGACAACATGCTTCATTCTTGCTCGAGACTTTACTGTTGCAGTTCAATCTGTCTTCAGGTATGGGTTTCTTCCGAAAGGTGTTAATTCGACAATTTTGGCTCTCGTACCTAAGAAAACTGACTCCATGGAGACGAGAGATTTTAGACCGATTGCATGTTGTAATGTTCTATATAAGGTGATGTCAAAGATTCTTGCAAATAGGCTAAAGATGCTTCTTGCGCGTATAGTATCGGAGAATCAATATGCTTTTATAAAAAGAAGACTTGTGTTGGAGAATGTTCTATTAGCATTAGAGTTAGTTAAGGATTATTATACGGATACTATCTCTCCTAGATGTTTGATGAAGATTGACATCTCGAAGGCTTTTGATTCAGTGCAATGAGAGTTTGTACTTCAGAGTTTGGAGGTGATAGGAGTTCCAGATAGGTTTATACACGGGATTAAACTGTGTATATCTACTCCTTCCTTCCTTCTTAGTACAAGTTAATGGGGAGCTTGATGGGTACTTTTAAAGTAAAAGAGGCTTGCGGCAGGGTTGTTTTCTCTCTCCATACCTGTTTGTTCTATGTATGAATGTGTTATCATATAGGATTGATAAGGCTGTGAAAGAAAAGAAGTTTAATTTTCAGCCACGGTGAAAGTCTCTCTCTCTTTCTCTCTCTCTCTCTCTCTCTCTCTCTCTCTTAGTTTTTCTGATTATCTGATGGTTTTTGTTGAAGGTACTAAGGAGTCTGTTGAAGGTGCCCTAAATGTGTTTGAGTGCTTTACTAAGTGGTCGGGTCTGAGTATTAGCATCGAGAAATCTACTGTGTACATGGCTAGTTTTTTAGTGGAAGAAAGGAGAAAAATCTTGGTGAACTTCCCATTTGCTGAAGGTGTTCTCCTTGTCTGTTATCTGGGTCTTCCTCTTATGACTAAAAAATGAGAAATCAAGACTACTTGCCACTAGTGGAAAACGCCAGAAGTAAGATATGTTCCTAGACTTGCAGAGTTCTCTCTTATGCTTGACATTTACCATTGGTCAAATCTGTCTTGCTGAGCATTGTCAACCTTTGGGCTGTTGTCTTCAGATTGCTGAGTAAATGTATGAAGGAGGTGGAACAACTTTGTGCTTCATTTATTTGGTCAGGGCTAGTGCTTAAATCCTCAAGTGCTAAGATAAGTTTTGGGAGGTTAAGGAGGAAACTCAAGTAGGATCTTGGATGTAAAGAAAGATGCTGAAGCTGAGAGCGATTGCGGAGTCTTTTTTTTTTTTTTTTAAAAAAAGAGGTTGGGAATGGTCGTCATATCTCATTTTGGTATGATAATTGGTCGGAAAAGGGGGTGTTGATTGAGTTATTGGGTGATAGAGGTGTTATTGACATGGGTATTAGGAGATATGCTACTATAGAAGAGGCTATTCAGTGTAGTAGTAGAAGAAGGAAGCATCGTAATGTGATCATAAATGATATAGTTGCTGAGCTGATAATATTAAGGGGATGATTCGTATTGATGTTGAGGATGTCACTAAATGGCATGGAAAGTCAGGTTTCAAATCCTCTTTTTCGACTTCTATGGATGTTACTTAGAGAAACTCATACTCACTGCTCTTGGGCTAACGGTATTGGTTATGACTACTCTAAAATTTGCGTTTATGAATTAGCTAGCAATTCTGGATTGGCTATCTACTATGGATAGAGTTTCTAATGGGGTCAGAATGTAGACATCACCTTTGTGCATTGCAAGAATGCTGCTAAGTTTCGGAATCACTTATTTTTTTGAATGTTCATACTCCTCTCAGTTATAGGAACATCTCACTAAAGGTATTCTAAGAAGTGCTTACTCTAATACTTGGCAGTCTATTGTGATGATGATATCTGACGGTATTATGGACAAGCACGCACTTTCTGATTTTGGTATGCTTTTCAAACTGCAGTGTATGCAGTATGGAGATAACAGAACAAAGTTAAGCATGGAGAGCATCACATGGACGTGACTATATGAAGCTTACTGAAAAAGGGATTAGGAACAAGCTTAGTTTGGTAAAGAGTGATAATAGGAGGAAGACGTTGGAGGGGGTTTTTCAATTTTTGTTTCAAACAAAAGTGTAGCATTCATCATATTCTATAGTTGCAGAGTTGTAATGAAGTTTGAGAATTAGTATTTGATCAATGTATACACTTGGTATAAAAAGGCTTTTTTATGAATAAAATTTAACATTCATTCAAAAAAATGACCAATATGAAATATTATGAGGCTAACCTCTGAAATTTTTTGGGTTTATATTGGTGTTAACAACTCCACAACCTAAAACATTTATTTTTTTATGCAGGTGATTAGCAAACAAATCGAATACACTAACAGTAACTGCTCTCCCTGTAGAGTTGTGTGAGATTTATAATTAGACAATTTGTTATGAAACAAAAGAAAACACCAACTGAATTTTTGTAAGCAGTATCATTCAGTGGACATAACTGTCAAATCGGGTTGTAACCATAACACGTTGGATAGTCTGAGTTTCATCGTTGAAGATGGTCTTTATGCCACAAACATAACAACGATATCAGCATGGATTTATCAAACAAACAGAGTATCATGAATCAAGATGCGAATTTACTCAACCAAAAAAAGTTAGAAATTAGGAGTTGTGAAAAATACCCGGAGAGTAAACGTATGTATTAGCTAGAGTCATCGGTTCCTTTATACTTTTGGAACCTGAACTTCTCGAATGGGTTTTGTCAAATAATATTATATAAACAGTAGCATTTGTTGATATGGGAGGTGATAAAGTGGCATTGAAAAATAGATAAAAGGAGATCAGATCCGACGAAGGTTACGCTTGGTACAAGTACAACAGAGGAGAGAAGAACTCTGATCGTAAAAGAGACATTGTTCATGGACCTGAAACTTTATATTGCTGGTTCTATATTATTTGAAAGGCCTACCATTAGAAAGTTTTAATCGGATTGATAAAACCATTACTACCCTAGATGACGAGTCGTAAGGACAACATTTGTCGTTGGTTATGTGTTTCAACAGGTGAAGTGAGGATTTCAACTTTATTAGATTAGAGATTCTAAATTATTTATCTGAGTATTACGATATATACGATATATGTTATATCGTATATTCTCTTTATATGATAATTTCTATTTTCCTATTCTCTAGTTAGAGATAAGTCTAATTTCCTATTTGTCAAAAGGAAATGTTTATGTTAAACCGTCATTGTTTTGAGTATAAGTACTCAACTTCTATAGCATAATAAAACAAGTCAGTTTGATATCTAATTCTACATGGTATCAGAGTTTAGATCTTTTAAAGTTTTCACATTCAAATATCTTGTCTTGTTCATAGTTTGAACAAGGTGTCTTTTCGTCTGTGACGATGTCTGTCTCAAGTTCTAATGAGGCATCGAAGAAGATTACCAGTGATACACCATCGCTCACTTCTCCATATGCGTTGTATGGTTCCGACAATCCCAGTGCCAAGACTACTCCGGTCGTATTGAGCGGAGAGAATTATAATCAATGGGCTAACGAGATGCTCAATGCCCTACAAGCAAAACACAAAGTTGGCTTAATCAATGGTACTCTGAAGAAAACTGCTACTGGCCATCCAGATTATGATAATTGGATAGCAGTAAACTCCATGATTATCGGGTGGATTCGAGCTACTATAGATTCAAAGGTGAAGTCGTCTGTCACGTTCGTTTGCAAGGCAAGTGTGTTGTGGTCAGAATTGAAGCAAAGGTTCTCAGTTGGGAACAAAGTTCGTGTTCATCAAATTAAATCCCAGCTAGCGGCGTGTCGGCAAGAAGGTTAAAGTGTTCTCGAGTATTATGGAAGATTGTGTTCTCTGTGGGAAGAGCTTGAAGTCTACCAGCCGCTACCAATGTGCACATGTGGTGCAGCAAAAGAAATCAGAAAAGAAAGAGACGATGATAAGGTCCATCAGTTCATTATGGGTCTTGATGATGCTAGGTTTGGGAATCTTTGCACTTCCTTGATCGGCACGGATCCGCAGCCGTCGATTGGAGAAATTTTACTCCAAAGTTGTCCAAGAAGAACAGAGGCTGAGTTCATCACGAAACCGTGAGCAGCAACAAGAAGCAGTGGGGTTTGTTGCACACGGTGATTCTCAGAACTAAGACTCGATTCTCCGCAACAGAGATCATGTGACGGTGTGCTCTTATTGTGGCTGTCGAGGTCATGATAAAAAGGATTGTTGGCAGATTGTTGGTTTTCCGGAGTGGTGGAATGAACGTGCTGAGCGTGGGGGTTCCAGTCGTGGAAGAGGACGTGGTGGACGAAGTTCAAACTCAGGTGGACGTGGTCGAGATCAGATAACTGCAACACACGCCACCAGTTCTAACTTGTCTTCTTTTCCAGAGTTTACGCAAGATCACTAGAAGGTTCTAACTCAGCTTATCCAAGAGAAATCAGGTTCTGACAAATTGCCTGGTAAGGAAAACTATGGCAATGTTATACTAGATACTGGGGCTTCCCATCACATGACCGGGAAGCTCTCTCTTTTGCGAAATATGGTTTCTATACCACCATGTTCGGTGGGGTTTGCAGATGGTAGTAGAACTTACGCCATGAGTATGGTGTCTTTCCCCTGTACGAGAAAGTTTCATTGACTAATGTCTAATATGTGCCATCCTTACATTGCACTTTGATATCGGTTGCAAAGATTTTAAAGCAAACAAATTGCCTTGCCACCTTCACTGATGCTATTTGTGTTTTACAGAACTGTTTCTCGAGGACTCTGATTGGAACCGGTGAAGAGCGTGATGGGGTTTATTACTTAACGGATGTGGCTACAGCAAATATACACACAATTGACGCATCTTCTGATCAATCGTTGTGGGATCAGCGTTTAGGCCATCCTAGTTTTTCTGTGCTTTGGTCTTTAGCACTGTTTTCATCTACCAATAAAAGCTTGAGTCCTTGTGACGTCTGTTTTCGAGCTAAACAAACTCGTGAAGTTTTTCCCGATAGTATTAATAAATCAGATGATTGTTTTTCTCTAATTCATGTTGATGTATGGGGTCTATATCGCATTCCTTCATCTTGTGGTGCTGTATACTTTCTCACCATTGTAGATGACTTCTCAAGATCGGTTTGGACGTATCTAATGTTGGAGAAATCAGAAGTCAAAACCATCCTTAAAAACTTCATTGTATACGTGGGAAAACAATTTGGTAAAGTCATAAAGATGGTCTGAAGTGACAATGGCACAAAGTTTATGTGCCTCTCAGATCACTTTCGTGAAAATGGCATCATTCATCAGACTTCGTGTGTTGGAACCCCTCAGCAGAATGGTTGTGTAGAGCGCAAGCATAGAAACATTCTTAACGTGTCTCGTGCGCTATTGTTTTAGGCAAGTTTACCTATAACTTTTTGGGGTGAAGCTGTTCTCACTGCGGCTTACCTTATTAATCGAACGCCCAGGTCGCTTCACAAAGGCCGTTCTCCTTATGAGATTCTTCATGGTTGTAAACCAGACTACACACAGCTGCGTGTATTTGGTTCTGCTTGCTATACACATTGAGTCACGAGAAGCAAAGACAATTTGGTGAGCGAAGTCGTCTTTGCATCTTTGTTGGCTATCCCTTCGGCAAAAGGGTTACAAAGTTTATGATATGGAACGAGAAGAGTTTGTTATTTCTCGAGACGTTGTGTTCCGAGAAGATGTGTTTCCTTACGCAACAAAACCTGCACCGGCTTCTATGATCACTTCATTGGAGTCTAATGATGAGGAGTGGAGTTTTCCTATTTCACCGGACCCAGAGGTCATCCTAGATAGGGGAGTTCTTCTGTCGTTTCTCCCTCAACTGAGTCACTTGTTCATGTCACTACTAGCAATGATCTTTTACCTACTAGAGAAGTTGTCAATGAAATAAATGAAACCCCTCCCGAAGTTATTGACGAAAGCGATGAAAATATTGAATAAGTTATCACAACTGCAGCTGATTTAACAGATGGTACTGCTGGTCCTGGTTTTCAGACAGTCACTGAAGATCTTGGTCGAGTAAAACGTCAGCATGTTCCATCGGTTCGGCTTAAAGATTATGTTACGTATAATGCAGAAGCAAAAGATTTAAGTACCCATCACGCTCTCGCCACCTCTGTTCCTCATACCTCATCTTCGGTCCAAGGTAATACACTCTATCCTTTGACAAAGTTTGTCTCTGATTCTAACTTTACTCCGCAGCAACAAGCGTTCTTGGCTGCAATTACAGCCGGTGTTGAACCAAAACATTTTAAAGAAGTGGTCGGTATTGATGTATGGGACGATTCCGTGACTGAAGAAGTCGTTTCTCTTGAATATCAGCATACGTGGGACATCTGTGATCTTCCTCCCGATAAGGTTGCTCTCAGAAGCCAATGGGTCTACAAGATTAAATATAACACTGACGGAACGATCCACCGATACAAATCTCGTGTTGTTGTTATGGGTAATAACCAGGTAGAAGGGGAAGACTATAATGAAACCTTTGCTCCTGTTATTAAGATGACCACGGTCTGTATGTTTCTTCGGTTGATTGCAGTAAATCAATGGGAAGTTTACCAAATGGATGTCAACAACGCCTTTCTCCATGGCGATCTTGAAGAAGAGGTGTACATGAAACTATATCCTGGATTTCGTCATTCTCACCCCAATAAAGTATGACGTCTCCGTAAATCTTTCTATGGCCTTAAGCAAGCTCCGCGATGTTGGTTTAAGAAGTTATCTGATGCATTACTCAAGTTTGGATTTCTTCAGTCTTATGATGACTACTCATTGTTCATCTACACTCGCAACAACATACAACTTTGCGTGTTAGTCTATGTTGACGACTTGCTTATCAGTGGTAATGATAGTCGTATGGTCCATAAATTCAAAGAATACTTGAGCAAATGCTTCTCTATGAAAGAGTTGGGAAAACTTAAATATTTTCTCGGTATAGAAGTAAGTCGTGGTCCCGAGGGAATGTTTCTCTCCCAGCGCAAGTATGCTTTGGACATCATTGCAGACACAAGCAATCTTGGTTGCAAGCCGGCTGCTACTCCTCTTGAACAGAACCATCAACTCAGCAAAGTCGAAAGTCCGGTCTTGGCTGATCCCCGCAAGTATAGGAGACTTGTTGGTCGCTTACTTTACCTTCCCCATACCAGACCCGAGTTAAGTTATCCGGTCCACATTTTGTCTCAGTTCATGCAAGCTCTTAAAGAAGCGCATTGGGAGGCAGCTCAACGAGTAGTGCGGTTTCTAAAAGGATCTCCTGGATAAGGGATTATGTTAAGTTCGTCTAAAGACATGTCACTCACCACTTATTGTGACTCTGATGGTCCTCTTGTCCCGAAACCTGTCGGTCTCTTAGTGCACATGTTGTATCAGTTGGAAGACGAAGAAACAAGATACGGTGTCTCACTCATCCGCTGAAGCAGAATATCGAGCTATGTCTGATGCTCTCAAAGAAGTCAAATGGTTACGAAAAATGTTGCTTGGATTCGATATCAAACTAGCTCCAACTCGCTTCTTCTGTGATAGCAAAGCGGCTATATATATTGCTACGAATCCAGTCTTTCACGAACGCACCAAGCACATTGAAAATGATTGTCATGCGGTTCGCGATGCTGTTCGAGATAGTTTCATCATTCTTCATCACATTCGTACCAAGGAGCAGGTCGCAGATATTCTCACCAAAGCATTAGGACGGGTTCAGTTTAATACTCTCATGTCTAAGTTGGGCGTTTGTGATCTTCACGCTCCAACGTGAGGGGGACTATTACGATATATACGATATATGTTATATCGTATATTCTCTTTATATGACAATGTCTATTTTCATATTCTCTAGTTAGAGATAAGTCTAATTTTCTATATGTTAAACCGTCATTGTATTGAGTATAAGTACTCAACTTCTATAGCATAATAAAACAAGTCAGTTTGATATCTAATTCTACACTGAATAAATGTATTGCTTTTGAAGTGAGTTTTACTTTTCTGATAAACAGATTTAATTGTAATCCATCTCCATCGTTAAGTTTAATAATAAGAGTTTGTCCAGAGACAAACAGAAACAAAACTTGTATCAGAGTTAAACGAAAGAGATAAACAATGACTGACAAACAGAAGAAAATAGGGCTGGGCAAAAAATCCGAAATCCGAAGAACCGATCCGAAACCGATCCAAAAAAGTAGTACCGAATCCGAACCGACATTGATAAAATATCCGAATGGGT